>PVIR01024194.1:7176-26282 GCA_004026965.1 Petromus typicus | reverse complement strand
TAAGGTTTTTTGAGACAGGGTCTCACTTTGTGGTTCAGGCTGGCCCTGAGCTCAGCCTCAAACTCACGTCACAGCAATCCTCCTGCCTCTGCCTCCCGAGTGCTGGGATTACAGGTGTGAGCCACCACGCCCGGCACTGGTATGTGGTACTGGTTGCCGCTGGGGTGAGTCTCCACACCCAGTATTGTTATGTGGTTACTGGGGATTGAACCCAGGTCCTTGTGCTTGCAAGACAGGCGCCGGAACCACTGAGCTATACCCCCGGCCCTATAAGATAAAATTTTTTTATCCTTCTGAAATCCAACAGTTTCTTCTCATTGTAACTATAGGTATTTAGAGTGGAAAGAAGTTCTCTAAATAATTATTAGAAGATAACGAATAACCTAGAGATCAATAAGGAAATGAAAAAGAATCAGGAAGACAGAATATTAAAATAGTCTTAAACAAAATATTCAATATCTTGACTTCTGAAAATTGTGTTGTCCAAAAAGTGTGTCTGTGGTGTGTATGTGTATGTATGTATGTGTCTTTGCATGTGTATGCATGTGCATGTTTAGACAATGAAAAAGGGACGCATAACACAATAATGTTTATATATGTATGCATAATGATGTCTTCATGTATAAAAAGAAAACACAAAAGTTTTGGTTTATATGTAAACATTCTTAAATTTCATTTTCTCCCTTCACCCTATTTTACATTGAGCATTTTCTATTTGAGATTGTAACAAAAAAGTAAGGAAACAAATTTTATGTATATGGGGGGTGGTAGGGTGGGTAGGGCTATCAGAAAAACTGAGAATTAAGTTGTGTCTTATACTGGTACAAATCCCCATTATGGAGTGCAATCATGATGTGTATATTTAATGTACCAAAAAAGATTTAAAAAAAGAAGAAAAATTATCCACAAAAAAATTAACATTAAAAAACAAGCAAACAAATAAACAAAAAAAATTCCTAAATTTCAATCATTATTTATCTTTCAAATATTGAGTCCCTTTGGTGTGGAATAACAAAAACCTAAACAGGAGCTTATGAGCAGAGATATTTCTCACTGAGGATTCCAAGACCAAGGCTCCAGCAGATTCTGTGCCTGGTGAGTATCCTCTTCCTTTCAATCAATACTTCTTGATGTTTTGCTTGCATGTGAAAGATGTTGAGAGATCTCTGTATAGGCACTTTTTTAAAGGCACTAATCCTATGAGAAGAGCTTCACCTTTATCACCTGTTCATCTTCTAAAGACCCCACTCCTGGTACCACCACCTTGGGGGGATAGGATTTCAACACATGAATTTTAGAAAGATACAGTTATTTTGGACCATTACAAGAACCTACTATGTACTTGATGATGTTACATTATGACTTAGTCTTACTCCCGCAAGAAGGTGGCAGTATAGAAGATAGCTGATATAGATAGGTAGATAGATAGATAGATAGATAGATAGATAGATAGATAGACAGACAGAGAGAAATGAAGAGTTAATTTAATCAATCTCTAAGTTGGAAGCAGGGTAAAGTGACATACAGCTGTAGTCCTATTTATGTAGTAGGCGGAGGCAGGAAGATCCCTGGAACTCATAAATTTAGTATCAGTTTGGGTAACGTAGAAAAACTCTGCCTCTTAAAAGATGTTAGATAAGGCTGTTTTGCCTGCATTAAGGAGTTCCAGGCATTGCATCTCCTAACTAGTATGAATATTGAACTAAATATTCTAAGGACCAATTAAGAAGATGACAAAAGGATATTGTCAGTCCCACACCCGGAAAGAAAAGGCTGAGAGAGATACAGGAAAATTCCAGAACATTCACAAGTCTCACCTGAAGGGTGTCAAGGTGTCAAGGAAGAATGGCAGGCACAAAATGAGGAAGAATGATAGCAAGAACCACATGATTGTGCGTTTATTCTGGCAATATGAGTGTTTTTCCAAAGATATGAAGAAGGTTCACAAAGGGCAGACATAATGTTATGCTTCAAAAATGACACTTTGGTAACATACAGAGGACTAGCTGAAAAGGAAGCACAGAAGAAGAAGCATGTAACAGACTTAGTAGCCACACCTGTCATCCTGAGGCAGAGGCAGGAGGACCGCCAAGGAGTCAAGGAGAACCTGGCCTACACAGGGAGTTCAAGGCCAGGCTGAACTACACAGCAAGATCTTTTCTCCAAAACCAAAAGCAGAATCAAGCAGACAAACAGAAGGAGATACAGGTTGGCAATAGAGTGGGCAAAATCCAGGACAAATGCAGAGAAGACGTAGACTAAAGTAAGATAAATGGGACTGTACCAGACACAAATAGAATCAAGTGCATTTTCTCCCACCTGATTTCCCTTTTCACTTACACATCTGTTATCATTTAAATAATACATGTATAATCTAATCATTCATACAAATACCAAGAGGATATATATTTGGACTAAAATTCTGTGATCATTTGGAGAAGGTATGGATTTAGTCTCCTTGAAAGCATCTGCCTTCTGTTTTGCACTTAATATATTATAAAGCTTATAATTTTGTGGTACATCAATATCTTCGAAATAAAGTTATATAAGTAACTAAGTTAGTAACAGAATTACTCAGATGTTTATATCCCAGAGTCAGAGAATTTCCAAGGGTGATCATTATTGCTGCAAATATAATAATTAGTTGAGGATGGGAATCACGTGTTGCAGAACTAAATCTCACAGAAAAATCATTTTCCTGGAAAAGTAATCATAGGAGACGCCAGATCACATCACAGAAAACTTCATTTTTTACTTTGCTCTGACACTAAATGTATGAGACTACAAGAGGAAGTAGAGGCACAAGCAGAAAACTTGAAAGGGCAAATGAAAGTTTCCCTTTGGAGACATATGTTTCCTACTAAAGAAAAGATAAAAGACTACTTTGAAGCTTCCTGAGAAGAATTTATGACAAAGCTCACAGAGGTCTCCAAGCTACAGACAGCTGCTAGCTCTGAGGCTGGGAAAAGTATGTTCAATCCCAGACAAAAGTACCTCATGTTATTCAAAGGAATAATGTGTAATGATCAGAACTTTGTGGGGAAGGTTTTGATTTACATAGTTTTCTCATTTTTGCTCAAGTGAGAAACTATATTTTTTAATGTGGTTCTTCTTTTTGATTAATAGCTGTTCATTTGTGCTCTCAAATCTGAATCCTGAAATATTCTCTATCTCATAATCACTGTACTCCAGTATAACATGTTTCTTTCAGTTTTGACTTAATGCCTCACAAAAATAACTTAAAGGAGAAAAGGATAATTTTGGCTTATAGTTTCAGAGGTTTAAGTCCATGGTTTCCTTGCTCCAAGGCAGAAAAATCATGACAGAAGAAAGCTGCTCCACTTGAACCAGCCTGGAAGCAGAGAGAGAAGGAAGGAGCCAGAGAAGAGATACACCTGTAAAAGACACACCTGTAGTGAACTACCTCTTCCAACTCAGCTCCAACTCATAACAGTCCATTTATCTAAGAGACTCACCCATGTATTGACTCATTGATGAGATTAGCACCTTCATAATCCACTCGCCTTTCTAAGCCCCACCCACCTCTGAGGATTGCTGTACTGGAGATAAACCTTCAATCCAGGGCCACTTCATATTTAAACCATAATGTGTAATTTCAGTAAATCCATGATTTTATTACCCCACAAATAGATTCATTTCGGGCACCCCTGATTCAGAAATCAGGAACCTTAAATGCTCCAATATCTGGATCGTTATGAGTTCCAACAAATGCCACAGATGAGGAGTTCCTTAAGACATGTCACAGTTAAAATGTCAGCACAATAAAAATGTTGAGTAAAATTACTTTCAGGCTACATGTCCAAGGTGTACATAAGACATAAATAAATTTTGGCTTTAGAGTAGATTCTCAGCACCAAGGTATCTCATTACATGCATGTGAATATTCCACAATTTAGAGGAAAAAAATTCTGAAACACTTGTGATCCCAAGTATTTCAGAGAAGAAATTCCTCTTAATGCATCACAAGTTTATAACTTTTCAAAGATCTGCAGGAGAAAAAGAATTTATACTAACATCTGTTGAACAGTAGAAAATGGAAGGAGGTCTGTGTTAATATAAGTAAATGGATCTCTCTGTAAAGGAGTCAAGATTTGTGTCACAAAGAAGTAAATCAATCCTATTCCTTTATTTAATACTGTTGGACACCTACGGTGTTTCAGGAATTGCTCTAGGTGATTGAAGCAAGTCACTGACTCAAAGACCCACACTTCCATGGAGTTGTACAGTTTCCTGTGGCTGCTATAACAAATTACCATCAACCTGGTGACCTGACCAAATATAAATTTATTTTCTTACAGTTGTGGAAGAAATAAGTCTAAAATTGAAACCATGTCATCAAAATCAAGGGTTCTTAGAGGTCTGACTCCCTCTATAGAATGGAGGAGAACTCTGACATTTGCCTCTTACGATTTCCAAAGCTAAAGACGTTCCTGGGTGGAGTGTCCATGCTCCAGTCTCTGCCCCATCATCATGTTGCCCGTTTCTTCTGTCTCTCTCTGACAAAGAGCTTATACTTCATTTGCAACCTGTAATCCAACATGTTTTATTCTTCTCAACAGTCTTGATCCTCTTTCAAAATCAGACAATATTCATAGGTTCCAGGCATCAGAATTTGCACCTTGGAGAGCTCTTATCTATCCTACTGCAATTATTCTGTTTACCACAACAAGGAGACAGATAACTAACCAAGCCATTAATTAATGACACAGCAGACTAGACAGTGATAAGTAGTATAAGGAGGGAAGAGTAGACTGTGGTAAGAGGACCAGGATTTCAGGAGTAGGACTCTAGAAGAGGCTGCATTGAAAGGGTTCCCTCTGGCTAAGCTTCACTGGACAAAGGGAGGAAAGAATGGGTAGAGGCCAAGCTGATATCAGAAGAAAGAACTCAGCACAGAGGGAGCAACCAGAGCACAGTCTCTAAGAATAATCCACCTTTCTGCTCTTGGAAGAGCAAGGAGATCAGTGCAACTGAAGCAGCAAAAGCGACAGGAAGCAGAGTGAGGGTAGTTGGCAATGTAGGGAAGAGCCTTGTGGATTCTTAGGAAGACTCAGTGGAAATATAACAACAAAACTTTAAGGTTTGCGCAGGCACAGGCATGATGTATTTTAAAGTTTGACCTTTGCGGCTGTGTTAAAATGGACTACAAGGAGCAGGAGGGAAACAAGGGGCCTCTTTGAAGCCCTCTGGCAATTGTTCAGGTGACCAATCAGGAAGATTCTGGGTCAGTGAGATGAAATTTGTAGATATATTCTGAAATTTGAGCCGAAGTTACTTCCATGAAGTGGATGTGGTGGGTATAAAGGCTTCAAGGGAAACTGAAGATGTGACCATTCGCTATTGGAATGATGGAGCTGCCGTTCGGTGAGATGGAGAAGGTGTCTGAGGGGTGAGGTTTAGGAGGAACAAGATTAGAAGTTAAGCTTTGGCATGACCATGTACTTGAGACCAGGAAATAAACAAACAGTAGGCAGCTAGGACAGGGACTCAGATGAACTAAGATGACCCCAAGGAGAACTGGACCACAAAGGCAAAGAGTTCCCTGTGCTCCCAGAAGCTAGAAGGCAGGAGAGTGGAAAAAACCACCTCTCCTACTGTAAGAGGCCTAGCTAGCAACAGCAGCCAGCTGTTTGATGGGAAAAGGCCTGGGCACACTGAGATACGCCATGGGAAGCTGGAAGGTGAGGGAGTTCTGTTCCCCTAGTCAGAGGCCTTGCCAAAAGTGACAACAGCACTGCTTCGCTGTTTGATTTTCACACACCCAGCGAGATAGCTCAGGAGCCACTAAAGCCAGCGTGTAAACCTTAATTTTGGGCATATCCATAGCAACCACCCTTGAATTTCTTCTGGACTAGCAACAGTTATTGCTCTTCCAAATAAACGGCTCTTGGTTCATTCCTCACCGCTGTCCCTCAACTTTATTCTTCATCCTCTTCAGGTCAAGAACCCAGGAAGTGTAGAGAATTGCTTACATATTAATTACAAATCACACAGAGAGTTCAAAGAGATGGATGACTATGTAATTCAAGAGAAAGATGTAGGCTGGGAATCTAAATTTACACGTAATCTATCTTTATAAATCATATCAAAAACTATAGGATTGAATGAACTCTCATGAAAACAGAGGTGACTATGGAGACAGATCCGAGAACTAAGACAGACGTATTCTAACACTAAAATGTTGGGGGAAAGTAGATATGAGATTAAGAAACTTCGACCAGAAAAATAATGGGACACAAGAGACTGTGGCAAGTTGAAATCCAAGCTCAAAGTAGAAGTAATAATAAATATTAAATGCTACTCACTGACCAAATAAATTGAGCATAAAACACTGACCCTGGAATTCAGTAGGAGTGTATCGGACGTGTACTACAGAGTCAATTTTGACAAAATGATAAAGACACAAAAGCGGATTAATGTTAGGCAAAGAGCCTCTTCGGAGCCACAGACCACCCATCATTCCACTACACCACCCTGTCTCATCATAAAGTATTACCTCGGTTGGCAAAGTTGATCACTTCCCTCTTTAAGTGCTTCTAAGAAAAAAAAAGCTAAAGCTGAGTGATGATTCTTTTCAACTCTGAGTGCACATATCGATCCCATGATTTTCCAGATGTTCAAGCTATTTCACACAATCTCTGCATCATCAGGCTCGATGCTTTGCTCTCCAAACACAGCTGTGTGACTCCAAGTGCTGATGAGAGATGGGCCCCAAAGGGGGTGCGGTTAACTGGCATCGAAGGCTGAGGCACGGTGCATCGTGCAAGGGGAGAAAACTCATCTTTATCTCTGCTAATAGCCAATGAGGATATTTCGGGATAACTTCACAGAATAAAAAAAAAGGAAAAGAAAAAAATCTAATTACTTGCTGAAAGAACAAAGGGAAAGTGGATCAACCTGCACAGATCACCTGGTCTGACCTGCTCATAGAGTTGTGGCTATTTATCTCTATAATAATTTTCTGGCTTTCAACCTGAGATGAAAACTCTATGAACTGATGAATCCTATCCATTTCATAAAAGATTTCCAGCTGCTTTAAAACATTTGTATTTGGTGGGGTGGGGGGGAGTGTGGAATGCATTAAATGATCTGGACAGAAGGAAATGTCAAGTACAAGATACAGCATGGAGTAGGATTTCACCACATGCCAACAAGATGAGCACACTGTGTTTAGATGTCCCAAGAGCCTTGTGTGGTCACACATGGGGCTTTTTTAGATGTGGCTCAATCTACAGTATGTTTCTGGGATTGGTCTGTGGTGTGGTTCTGGGCTCAAGGCCACTGGGATTAAGGTGCGAGGGCTGCCGCAAGTATCCTGGGTGTGATACGAGGGATAGAAAGAGATGTATGTGGTCCTCCCCCATGGCTTTCCTACCTTCTGCTGGGCAAAACTGCCATCGCCTCTGCTGTCTGCTGAGCTCCTCTGCCTTGGAGCCGTGGACAATGGATTGAAACCTCTACAAACTGAGCCAAATAATCATTTTGTCCTTTAACTTTGGGAGTGGGACATTTTGTCTTAGCAATGAGAGAAAACTAACAAAGACACATATCTATTCTAGACACCTCCGGTTTTTGTTTTATATATCTATATATAAACTTCCTAAATCCTGTTTTAGGAAGGACGTGACAGTGACCTTAAAATGCCATCACAGAATGCTGCTGATTGGATTTAAAAACAGATTTATTTTCTCTCTTCTGGAAACAAGTCCCAGATCAAAGTCCTGTCCCTGTCGGTTTCTGGCCCCACAGTTTGCGAATGGCCACTTTCTTACTACATCCACATATGGCCTTTTTTCTGTACTCATACTCCTGGTATCTCTTCCTCTTACTATAAATAAACAAATCCTCCTGGGACAAAGTCCCAAGCTTATAATCTCATTTAACCTTACTTATTTCCTCAAGGGCTTTACTCTAAACTGAGTCACATTGAAGGCTGTGGCTTAATATATGAATTGAAAGACTGGGGAAAAGAATCCAGTCCTAACAGGGATACGAGTTAATAGGATCTCCATATTTCTAAACTATACTGATAAACCGAGAAGACAACAGAGTTGGCATCTAATTGTAAACTTCCAGGAGCTAATCGGGGCTCTAACCTGAACATAAATATATTGACCTCAAAGTGAAGCTCAGATGTTTTCCACTTTTAAACAATCCCGAAACTTGACACAAATAGCCAGAGTCCCTCAATGCTCCTGCAAAGATCATAGACAATGAATTTTAGTGCTCTCTTCAGTAGCTAATGTGTAACACTGACACACACAAAACAATGTATATGTTGTATACGAGAGCTAAAGCAGTGCACAGTGAGCACCACCAACACACCACTGATCTATGAGCTAGAGCTCTCACCATCGGACGTACCAAATGTTCCTGCGCCACTTTACCGGACCCAGCCTCTCCGCCCACAGCGGATGAGTCATAGTTGCTGTCTCAAATACTAACACCCTGAATGCTCTTCCAAAGGGCTCTTGCTGCACCTGGGTCCATACCCAAGAGGGAAATAGAAAGATTTCATGAAGTTTGCTCAGATTTAGCTTTATCAACTAGTGCCAAACTGTTTTCTAAAGCAGTAGTAGCAATTTATACTACCCAGCTGCATGATATAAAATTTTTCATTGCTTTACCTCTTCACAACACGTAGGGTGTTCCAGCTTTGTATTTTAAATATACATCACCGTTTTCTTAATGTTTCTCTTCAGTTGTGGGTTTGAACACTTTGTGAGTGCTTGTTTGCTTCGCATGGCTTCTCCTCTGTAAAATGTCTGCTGCCATCTTTGTGCATTCTTTCATGCTTTATATGTCATATGTATGTACATGAGATTAACATACATACACAGTATAATACATTTATATATGTGTTTATATGTCACTCAACATGCACATAATTTTTCCCGGATACTTGATTTATGTAATTTGAACCCTATTAGTATTTTCTCCTAAATTATAGGTATTTCTTCTTACTTATTTTTCCTTTTTTGCAGTGAAATGCATGTAAAATAAAGTTGAATTTTCATAATGTTAAACTGACCAATAATTCATCTTGAGTTACAATTTCCTTTGTGACTAAAAAAATATATTTCTAGTGATGAGTTCATATAAATAGTCTCCTACATTATATTTTGAAAGCTTTACATTGGTGACTTTAACATTCATTGCAGAAGGACACATTTTTCTTATACAACAGATCTCTCAACACAGGAACCATTAGCATCCAGTGGGACTTAGCCTGAGCATTATAGAACATTTCTACAGCATCACTCAACATCAGCAGCGATTCACCTACTGTGGTTAAAACCAAATTATCTCCAAATACCGATACAGGTGTCCTTCAAGTAGAGAAATTACCCTGCAGAGAGAAGATCCGTTAAGTATAAGGAAATCTTTTCTTAAATTTTCATGTAAAATAAATTATTCCACAAAAATTATAGGCTTGTTATTCTCTCCAAACTGATTTTTTTCACTTCTGTTATATTTCAGATATCAATAAAAGTAAGACCGATTTCTCATCCCTCAGGCCAACTGTCTGCACTTCTTCTAAAACCCCTACTCTGAACCACCATAGCTTTATAAAATCTTGTCATATGACAAAGAAGCAACCCTTTCTTATTCATTTTTCTTAGGAGCATCTTGTATATACTTAGCCTTTAAAGTTCTGAATACTTTTTAAAATCATATGTCAAATTCTGCAAAAAAAAATTTTGAAAGGATATTTGGTTAGAAGTAGGTTGAATACATAGATTAATTTATCACTGTGGCTACTTTTAAATTACTGTCTTTCATTCAGTGATTACACGAATAAATTCTGAAGCAAGACTGTCTAGCTCAGGATCCACGGCTGTCACTCACTAGACATGGGTCTTTCAAAACGCTATTTAAACTCTCCATGGCTCAACTGTATCATCTCTAAAGTGAGCTACCTCACAGCTGGCAGTGAAGATCAAACAAGCCCGTATAGCAAACAACCAGCACAATTTCTATAACAAAGTAAGTACTGAGTTAGCTTTAGATACTTATAAGAAATTAATGCTACATTGTAAAACATCTTCCAAAAGATTCTATACTACATTTATTAGACAATAAATATTGCTATTTTTTTACCATTATAAATAGCATTTTTTTCAGGTTTTTTCTGGGAGATCGATACACAGAATACCTCATTGCAAAGCTCTTCATAAATTGAATTTGTATATAGCCCTTTTATTTAATTTGTTAATTCTTAAAATTTGTTCATATGTTATTGTGTATTTTTATACATGTAATCATGTTATGAGTTCTGTTTCTTCTTGTTTAATCCTCTTACATTTTTATTTCTTCTGTTTTTCTTTCTTTTTATTTCTTAATTTTTAAAATTTCTGTTCTGGCTAGAATGCAGAGGATAATGCGAATACAATTCTACAGAATAAAAATAGTTGTAGAAAATAATTTTTCCCAAAAATTTAAGTTGAAATTTTCTAACTCTGCCCAACTGCTGATTAATTTTATGTGTTGATTTGGTTAGATTGTAGTCTTGTCTTGTGTAATCTAACAATCTTGATGCATCTGAGAAAAAAATTATTAGATATAATAAACACTTAAATTGGCAAACTCAGAACAAAATAGATTAACCTCCATTGTTTGAGTCTCTCCCAACCTATTGAAGGACTTAAAAGGCTATAGTACCCCCAAAAAAGAAGAAATTCTGCTCAAAGAGTCTAACTCAAGGCCCTCAACATTAACATCTGCTAGAACTTCTAGTCTGCTTCCAGCCCTACAAACTTTAGCCTATCTAATTCCCCCAATCATGTGAGCAAAGGAAATCTGTATGTACGTTCATTTCTATCTTTATATGGCATATTAATTTATCAAATCTTTCTTAATTTGATCTCAACCTCTGAGTCATTTCAACATTAGTACTATTTGACTTTATGAGCAACCATTTTCTTTGGCTCTCAGAGTTGGGGAGATCTCACCCTCTTAATGAGAATGTTCATAAAGTGTCATGAGGAACAAGGTCATGTTATATAGAAAATTCTCAGGGAAGACACAGAGGTCACCTCCATCCATTCTAAGGTAAAGAAATGGAAAAATTTATCACAAAAAACACTTATGAACTTCATGGTAAATCTAACATGCTTCTAAACTAGTAAATTCCTATTGTTTTAATCAAAAAGTACAAATACATAACACTTGT
Source organism: Petromus typicus (assembly GCA_004026965.1). Classification (NCBI taxonomy): domain Eukaryota; kingdom Metazoa; phylum Chordata; class Mammalia; order Rodentia; family Petromuridae; genus Petromus; species Petromus typicus. The sequence goes on along the minus strand of PVIR01024194.1, from coordinate 15,088 downwards.
TTAATTATGTCATGTCATGCATGACCCCAGGCATTACGGTTTGTTTGTTTCTTTGTTTGTTTGATTGATTTTGAGACAAGGTCTGGCTTTGTAGTTCAGGCTGTCCCTGAGCTCAGCCTCAAACTCACATCACAGCAATCCTCCTGCCTCTGCCTCTCGAGTGCTGGGAATACAGGCATGAACCACCATACCTGACACTGTGGTATGTGGTGCTGATTGCTGCTGGGGTGAGTCTCCACACCCAGTATTGTTATGTGGTTACCGGAGTTTGAACCCAGGTCCTTGTGCTTGCAAGACAGGTGCCAGAACCACGGAGCTATATCCCTGGCCCAAGGCATTGGTTTTTATTTGTGTTTTTGTCCTGGTCAAGGACACAGTCTTTCTTCAGCATGATGTCTACAGACATTAGCAGGACATTCACAAAGAATTTACTTACAAAATAACTGAGAATGATACAGTAGAGAAGAAAGTCCTGTAACTAATATTAGACTAGAGTATGTAAGGATAAGTATAACATGCCTGCTTCATTACTTCACCGGACTGTAGGTAAAGAAGCATCCATCATTAAATTTGAAAACCTACACACAGCCACATACCCCTCAAGACCATAGAACCATCTGTGGAATTACATACTATAGCACACAAATGTATTTTATTTCCTGGTGTTTTGTGAGGAGAGAAAGTTATCTTTCAGAAATGCTTTTCTGATATTGGAACAATGTTTGAGACAATTGTACCAATGAAAATGGATAATAAAGATCGTAGACTTTCTTAAAACTCTCGGTGGAGGTCACTGTTTGCATGAACATGGAAAGGGTAGATATCTTCGCCCACTAACTTGAATATCAAAAATAGTTTCCACTGGTGTTAAGATTTTTTTTTTTTTGAAATGACATCTCACTATGTTGTCCAAGTGCCAAGGATTTAACTCCATGGTGTCACACATGCCTGACAAGCACAAGGTGCTGGGCTTGGTCCCCTGTACTAGAAAAAGAAGTCACTATGTTGTCCAGGTAGTCTCAAAGTCTGGGTTGAAGTGACCCTCTTACCACAATCTCCCTAATTGCTAGAATTATAGGCATATATTATGGTCAGGCCAGTTTTCATTATTGAAAATCATTTTTTTACATCTCTAAAACCCAATATAAAGGAATTGAAAGTCTCCTCCTGAGAAAGGATACACATTTTAAGTTTCTGCAGCACTGGACAAAACTACTCTGAGCTTCATTTTTAATTTTAAATAAAAGACTACAATAACCTACATAGTCCGCACCAATGATGAAAGCTACCGCAAACAGAAAAATTTTCTATCACTTCTCTCCTCCTCTTCCAATCACTACTGATTCTGTCTCAGCATTTTCTACATTCACTGTGCCCAAATGTTTCTCATCTGAAGCAGTTCTCTCTTCTCCTTGTAACTTGCCTTGCCTTTGCTCCCTTCTTTTTTATAATAAACCATTATTATTTTTGCTTCATAAGAAATATATGAACAAATTATTTTAAACAAATCATTGCAGAAAAGCCAAAGATTGCTAAGAGAGTGACTATGTATCAATACCCTCTATTCCACTGCACACTAACTAACTTACCTGCTGTGAAATATTCCAAAATGTATTTTTTTTTCTTTTTCTACTTGCAAATACTTGTGGAAAACAGATTAAGAGGTGGTATAAGTTAACCTCAAATCACATATTTTGTAAAAAATTTTAATAATATTTTTCTCTTAAAATATATTTGCATATCTTCCCAGTTATACCTCCCTCTTCCAAAAATGGCATAGAACACTGCACAGAACTACATAGATGGACTACACTATTTACCCACACTTCTATTACTAAATATTTGTTATCCATGATTTCTCAACTTTACAAACACCATTACTTTTGTGCTACAAATGTGTTACCTTGTATATGTCTCAGAGTATAAGTTTTAGGACTTTGTGTAACATACTTATTTAGATAAGATTTGTGGGATATAGAAAATGTGCACTTTTAAGTAGATAACAAAAATAGTGTTGCCCAAATCTCTATATACTGTCAGTATAATGTGGAATATTCATTGACTTACAGTCCTGTTTGATAAAAGAAAAACCATCTTGACAAATTTGGTGTTGAAAAATGCTGTACTAATGTTTTAATTTGTAGTTCTCTTATTATTGGTTAATTGAAAGTATTTTTAAATTTTGTGAATATTTGCATATTCCACACCTCTAAATTTCTGCTCACATAATCTGCCTACTTTTTATTGGGTTGTCTTTTACTATTTTCTTATGACTGTAGACATTATTTATAATGTATTAATACTCTTAATTGATAAATCCCAGTGTTCAAAGGGTACATGTAGCAGATCAACATTAGATCCACTAACTTTCTGCAAGCAGAGAGAACATACATGCGGAGAGAGGTTCTTCTTGCAGTATCTCAGAGTATTTACACTGAAATCCTAACCCTCAAGGTGAAGTTATAAGAAATGAGGCATTTGGAAAGAAGTGTACAAGGAAGACATTAGCGCTCTTATAGAAGAGCCCTGGTGATTGCTTCCCTCCTGCTCCTGTGAGAACAGAGACAAGGCAGCTCTCACGCATCAGGAAGCAAGTTATCAACAGACCCTGACTCTGCCCACCCTGAACTGGTAACAAATTAATGCTCCACGTACACGACTTTCTCTTCATTACAAAAGTCGTGTAGTGTACACAGTCACATGTTTTTATGATTATGGTCAAGTTAATCTCCTCATCATTTTTTCTTATTCTAATCAATGACAAAACTTTTGTATCTATCTCTTCTCATTTCTGTATTTATGCAAACTCATGGTATCATAGATTACTTTCTTCACTATTACTTACTTTTAAAATACTATGTTATTTTTCATGGTCTCAAAAATTATTAACAAGAGCATATATATATATATATATATATATATATAGAGAGAGAGAGAGAGAGAGAGAGAGAGAGAGACATCTTTGATCACTTTCTCTTTTACTCAGAATCTCCAAGGAAAAGCTTATGAAATTGATTCAGAATAGGAGAAACTATTGATAGAACAGTGAGACTCCAGGCAGAGAAAATACTTAAAAAACAGGTAGTCAAATAATTTAGACAAAAACTAAGATGAAGCAAAAGGAGAAACAGAATAGGGATGCTCAAAACTGTCATTTGCTGAAAATAGCAACATCTGTCCTATTCGGAATGTTGCTATGGGCTAAGCACTCAGCTCCTTGACATTTTTGGAGAAAAACATTACTAAGGTTTTTTATTTATATTTTGCTCAGCTATTTCAATTTTGATGCTTAGACTGTTATTTTTTACACCAGATTTGTGAGTTTAAGATCCATAAAGATTATACACTGCTATGGTTTGAACTTTACACATTCCCTAACATCATTTGCTCAAGATCTGAGCAACAGCCCATCATACTATTGGGAAGTAGTGCAGACTTTCAGACGTGGCACCTAGTGGGAGGGAATTAGGCTTGGGGTCGTGGTGATAAAATACAGGGACATCATCCCTTTCCGCCTCATGTCATGACCACCTTGTGATGGGTAGCTCAGCTGAACCGTGGACTCCCACCAAGCCTCCTGCCTCATCACTGGCCCAAACAACCAAGCCAATCAATCAACGACTAAAACTTCTGAAATCACAAACCAAAATAAACATTTCCTCTTTTAAGTTGTTTACAAGTTGTCACAGTGACAAAGAACTGACTAACACATGTACCAAAACAGTCAACATGCTTTTTTGTTTGCTATCATTTGTTTTATATGACGTGGATAATTTCCTCATATCAATGGAAAGAGTTATTATTTTCAAAGAGTGCAAACTATTGAAAAATTATAACAGCCAGGCATGGTGGCTCACACCCATAATCCCAGCCCTCAGGAGGCAGAGACATGAGGATTGCTGTGAGTTTCAGGCTTGCTAGGACTACATAGTGAGCTCAGGGCCAGCCTGAACTACCAGGGAGACCCTGTTCCAAAAAGGAAAAAAAAAAAAAAAGAAAGAAAGAAAAATAGTGACACACCATAGTATTCTCCAGCTCTCTTGTTTTGATCTATAATATTGGTAAATTTTAAAATAATTTATAATGTTCAAAACTTGACCAGATTTCCCAGAATCAGCATTTTTATACATGCCTGGAAAGGTGTGAAAACCACAAAACACTTGAAGAGAAAGCTGAGCAGTTCTTTCCTGCAGATAGAAAGGCAATGAATAATATGTAGAAGAAAATATATCACTCCATCGTTTGTGTAATAAATGACTGTCAATAACAGGCATTTTCTGCTAAACAGTGACAGATGTCTAAGTACCACGTATCATTTTTTATTGCTTCTTATTCTGGAAATATATGAAGCAGTGCCATATGTTTTATTCCTGTGATCCGTTGGGCCGAGGACGGCATCTGTTCCATTTTTACTATGGGCCACTAAATGCCACCATAAGCACAGGAGGTGGCTTAATTAATATTATTTGAAAATATGATAACGAAGCACACAGAGCCTTCTCTCTCTCTGTCATATAGTCCATCTCCTTAACTTTGCATGAAAGGTATTAATTATGACATTTTCACACATTTTTCTGAAGCCGTGCTTAACCACCACTTAGAAAAAATTAACACCACCATACGTGTTTCAAATGAACCAAGTTACCTTTCTAATTATCCAAACTTTAGAAAGTCCACAATATTTATTAGAAATTCTGGTTATGTTCATAGTCATTAATTTCATTTAAAATGGAAAAAAATGGTATTAATTGTCGTGGTTTTTGAAACTTCTGATCATCCTTTTGCTTTGTCTTAGTTACCCTTGCTGTTTCTTAAACTGACATATCTTTCTGGCAACTTCAGTGAATTATGTTTTTCTGTGAGCTCACTGAGACTCTGCTCTTTCATCTTGCTTGTTCTTAGTCAACATAATAAATTTTCATCCATATAATTTCTTCTTTTACATGAACTTCATAGGCGGTTTTACCCAGTTAGAGTATCACAGACCTACTGAGCTGAAATATCTAAACAAGAAAATGGGCTTCAGGCTGTTTTGTTCGAGGCCTTTTACTTTTTGGGTGAGAAGCTTCAGGTGCAGAAGCCAGACAAAAGGAAGAATGAATGAAGTGACAAGTAGGGCTGCTGCCTTGATGAACTGTGTGTTCAGACTGAAGGAGTAAAATGTTGGGTTGCAGTGAAACTTCAACCAACGACAGTACAGTAATACGTTGAGGTTATTTATTTCCCCCACCCAGCCCTTTAGTCATTAGTTCAGTGTATTCATTTAACAAACAGTCACAAATTATCACATTCTTAGTCCTGTCTCCATAAGGGACATATCATATCAGAGAAAATAGGCACATAGCACATCAAAAAGAGGAAGAAGGGGAAGAGAAAAAAAAATTAAATGCAAGGGAGATGAGATGAAGGGGAGTGTAGAATATTTAAGAACAAGATGTTGTGGAAGTAGAGAAGGAAAAATATGGACAATTTGAACCGTGGGAGAGAATTAGGTGCTGACTGATCAGAGGAATTTTTTTAAATGAAGAAAAAGAAAATAAACTCTTGTCAAAAATAACACTGCCATTCAGTTGCATAATATCTCCACTTATTTTTTTACTAGACTATTGATAAGGTGGGTGGCATGGCTCAGATACAACCCAAGAATAAGAAGGTAAGCAGTGGAAGATGAACGCGGGGGTCCCGCCTGAAAAGAACCAGATCCGGCCCGTCATCCAGCACCCATGGAATCCACCAGCTGGGCCTGCCTCACACAATGACAGAGATCTCCCTAGTACACAGACACAGCCACCGACGTGGTTCACACCACACAGACAGCCTGTACCAGTGGTCTTCACTACCGTTGCCCATTATCAGAAATTCTGCTTCACACCAACATTGCACAGTACCTGGGCAAGGAGACAATAGTGCAGTGTCACAAAACAGACACATGGCGAGGAATCTTGTGTTCACTTGTGTTTTGATGGATCTCAAAACTCTATCGAACTCACCTAAGAATGAGGGGTTCCATGGTCACCGTTTACTAAAATTCACAGGTGCTGTTGTGCCCCTGGGAATACAGGATGCGATGTAAACCTTCATAAACTACTGGGTACTGATAGAAGTACCCACTTGTTCACTGGGTAATTGATTTCACCATTTAGTCAACATAAAATAAATATTAGAATGATACTTCATTGCATTTTAATTGCTAAAAAACCTTACTCACATGCACTGAAATATGTGAGAGAATTGTTGAGTGAAAAGTCTGCATTTGATCCTCTTGGTTACATTCCCACAGAAGCCACTGACGTTCATGACTCATACCATTCTTTTTACAATTACACTTTCTGATTACAAACAGATACTGAAGATAGAGAAGATGGATAATAACCACCGATAAAATAAGGCAATAATTGACTGAAAATGAAATTCACAAGAGTTAAAGGTTGATAATAGATACAATGAAAACCAAAATTAGTTCAATTTAAACCTGCTTTTAGCCCTCTAAATTTATATTTTAATTTTTATTGTCCTAGTACATGCATGTAGTACAGGTTGTTTGTATTCCTTGCAGGAATTAGTCTGTGCACACAGCACAATTCAATTTCTTTTGTCTTCCCCCTTCTCTTTGCGCCCTCACCCCCCATCCCTTGATCATCTTGCTCTTTTTGTACATATGTGTAGTACGTAACATTTACATTCCTCGTGTGGAGTTGATACATGTTCATAACACATCCAAATTCCTTTCTCATTCACTATTCTTCCTTTCCCTCCAACTCTCGATACCCTTCCCCTCTATTCATGTGGGCTCGTGTAATACTAAAGTTGCTAGATGGCAATGTTTAATTCAATAAAAATTATATTATTTCCAGTGTTTTCTTATATGGGATACAGGACATCTGTGTGGCCTGAACTATGTTTCTTACAAATGTATACAATATGCTTGTTTTTACACCCACTGATTGCTATTCTGAGTTGTAATAATTTTAACCATTTTAATAACTAAGATCACTATATGTAGTTTTAATCTTTATTTCCCTAACAATGAGCCCCATATTGAGAATTGTTGCAGATGTCTTTTGTCCATTAATATATCTTCTTGAAATGTCTGAATATTCATTGCAATGTAGTCATTCCTTAACTACGAACTTGACTAAAACAATGATTTTACCAGGAACGTAAGGAAAGATACTTTTTCCAGGGTTTGGTTTTTCTTTCCCATTCTGAACAGTACTAGTGAGCGGAAACCACTTCTAACACGAAGCCTGCCTTCTCAGCCTTTGTGCACACCGTGCACTGTGCTTTATAAAAATATCTTCCACCTCACAGAATTGTTCTAGGATGGTGGTGTTAGCTTTTATATCTAAGTCTGCCATCGAGTTTGAACTAATTTTTATATAATGTGGCTATATATAATGAATTTTCTTATAGAAAGCCTTTGGTTTAACTTTTAAAATTAAGTTCGCAATTCCTATGCAAGTCATTTTCTGTACGGCCTAAGCTAAAGAACAATGCTCACATTTAATTTTTCCACTTAGGTGGCCAGTGGTTCCAACACTGTCGGCCCTACATTCAACAACCTTTGATGCCAAAACTGTAAGACAAAAAACAAAGAATTAAACTTCTTTGGCTAATTTAATTTCTGAGAATCAATTTTGAGTGATGCCTAGCTCTTATGTAATACATTGGCTATATATACATCATTAAATGTGTCATATTAACTTTGTTGAAAATTTTTTTTAATTTAATTATCTTTATTGGTACATTAAATATACACATCATGATTGCACTCCATAATGGGGATTTGTACCAGTATAAGACACAACTTAATTCTCATTTTTTTCCCATAGCCCCACCCACCCTACCACCCCCCCATATATATAAAATTTGTTTCCTTACTTTTTTGTTACAATCTCAACATTGTCCCCTT
>PVIR01024193.1:0-26150 GCA_004026965.1 Petromus typicus | reverse complement strand
GGCTGGTTTGAAGTAACTGCAGTGCTTATCTCAACCTCTTGCCCCAGAAAACATGGTCCCCTGCAGGACTCCAGTGCCAATGTGTTATTGAGAAGCATGATGCCAGGGCCTAGCAAGGGACAAGGTAGTAAGTCAGCGGGTAATATTGGGAATTTTTATTTTTTAATATTTTTCCAGACTGATCATCATTTTTAAGTTTTTTGAAGTACAGGGGATGGAACTCAGGCCCTTGTGCTTCCAAGGTAGGTGTGTTACCACTTGAGCTAAATCTCCAGCCCTTAAATTTCATGAGAAGTCTCCTGGTAGAGGGACATAGTATGGTAGAAATTCTTAGGCATATTCTCAGAGAACTAAGAACATAAATAGTGTTATTTTATTTCATCAATAAGATAACTCAGGATGCATTTCACAGTAAATAGCAATATTAAATTGCAAGCACTGTTTCTAGGATGTGTGAGTAACAATGCATTCTACAGTTGATGGCATCTTAAAATTGAGGAAATATACATACTTGGACCTATGTTTACTTTCAGACATTTGTGCATAACTCTGTCATGCTCAGAGCTGGAGAATCTCTCTAGAAATCACAAGAGGAACCAATCTGACTGTCAAAGGACAGCAAGATGAAAATGGAGAATAGACTTGTTTCCTTAGTGAGGACCTCTCCCTATCTGAGAGATTAGGGAACTGAAGACAGAGAGGTAAGGAGCATTTTCTAGGGTCATGTAAGTATATATCTAACAGCAGGGCGGAGACTTTAACCCAAATCCCTGGTGTTTTTTTTCCTATACAACCACTCTGATTGGTGATCAAAACCCTTCACAACGGGCCTGTTTACAGATCAATTTGATAATCTCTTGCCATATTAATATATGATTTTGAAATTTCTAGAAAACAGCTTTCTCATGCTTCTTTAATTTTGGACATTTTAGAAAGCTAGCCAAAAAAGAGTGGAGCATGCTTTCCCACTCAAAATTTGTTATGGGAAGAGTACAGAAATGTGACTGACGCTTTATCTCCAATCTTTTAATGTAGGGAATATGGAAAATGATAAAATCTCTTCTTCAAAATGTCTCAGTGTTATCATCAGAAACAGAATATTGAGCTGCATGCTAATATGGTATTCCTACAAAGAAACAACTCTTTCCTCAGGTACCCACCCATCAGAGCAATTTCAGTATGAAACCAGCCAGTGAGCACCAGCTAAATAACACTCTTCCATCCAGGTTGCACACACACAGTCAGCCCTAACGGTACCTCTGGCAGCATTCATCACTATCCAGTGACTTTTTCTCCCAAGTAACCCTAACACGCTTCCACTGACTGGCTGTGACTTTTTGTATTTCTAAATACTTCTGCTCAGGTAAATCCCCAAATGTCAGTGGGGATTTGGGCATCAGGAAACAATGACTCTGTAATAATTCAGGCCAAATTTAACAGGTCTTAATTGCCAGTATGGCCAAGCACTATCCAAATGATCCAGAGAAATTTATGATGAAGCAACATCATGACACTGTAGATGACTGCTCAAATGAGAGCATCACAAAACAAAACAGAACACCAGGGCACAAAAATAATCTACAAGAACAGAGCAGCTGTTTCAGGATGTGGGTGCTCCCAGCAGTTGTGGACCTACAGTGGCTGTGAAGAGCTGGATGACATTTCTCACCTGCTCCAGAGCAGGCTTCCTTGCTGAAGGGTTTTAAGTCAAGAGAGCAGCCTGGAGCTGCGTGTTTAATAAGATGACATTCCTATTGTGCCATTCATCCCTTAGTCCACTCAGCAGTCACTGTCTTTGTTTTCTTTATTTCTAGCACTGCATCACATTCTTCTAGTACTTCCCTGTTTTGGGAAGAGGTAAATCACACAGACTTAGGGATCATCTTCTGAAAAAGAGCTCAGGATAGAAACTAAATCAATGGTTATTTTTTACTTTAGTACTCCAAGTAAGTGACTTCCAGGAAATCAGTCTTGTAACTTCTTATATATTCATTTGTCTTCTATCTGTTTCTCTAGCAAGCACTGATTGATACAGATTCCTATACCTCATACATACTTCCAATGGTTGTCATCAAAAGAATGAAAAGAAACTGAAGCTGTAGGCCATCCAGCTTTGACCAATCAGGTGAGCTTACATTACTAATGGAGCAATTTCATAAAATAGTAACATTTCAGTAACACAGTAACATTTCAGTAAATAACAGACTGCATATATAGTAACTGACTCTAAAATTATATTGCCTAGGGTCCTTATAACCATCTTAGTTTAAGTATGTACATTCTACAATCCTCGACAATGCATATTTATCCTACATAACACATAACTATAGTAAATCCAGAGACAGATTCTTTAACTGTGTTTAGAGAAATGTTGTTGTCTATTTCTCCAAGCATCTGGGTTTGAGATGTGGCAAATCCACTCCTCCTACCTTCCTTTTCTCCAAGTTCTCCAGTGTCAGAGAATTAAGCAAGTACTGCTGCGCATGTGCAAGGGGCGCTGCTAGCCCCCTGCAGGAAGGTCCATGAAATCTGGTTTTCTTAGGAGATAAATTACAGGTGTTTAGTTCATTATGCACTAAGCAGAACCATGGGGAAAAGAGTGAGAATAGGATAGTGATTGTTAAGTGCTCCTCGGGTCTTCTGCTGTGTGGGAGCTGCCAAGTGAAGAAATATATTAGTCTTACTTTTCTACTAGCCTCCTCATGAAGTAATCACTTAAATGGGTTCTCAGAGTTCAAGGGAATTGGAAGACCAGCAGTAATAAGAGAAATACCTTGAATTTCCTTCCAAGGCACTCCGAAGGCTTTACGGACATTATTACATTTACCAGCTCTCCCAGGTCCCTGAGCTTCCAACCGAAAAAGATATCAGGCTCATGAAAAAGAAAATCTTCTCTTACACATAAGAAAAGAAAGAGCAGACAATTTGAGACTTGCTGCGCGTGGTTCCTGCACTTCCTGAGTCCAGGAGTGTGAAATCCTGTTTTGTCAGTGAGGGTTTCGCTATTGTACTGTATTCACTCCAGGAACACAGAGGGAGGATCACGGTGGTGACCCCCAAACCCGATCTGTGAAAGGAGAACTTTTGGAGGTCGAAAGAAATGGCAGCCTCCTCTTTTCCTGCGCAGCTCCCCACGGCTCTGCTCACATACACCCTTGGGTAGCTCGGAGCTATTCTGGGCTTCAACCTCATCTGCCTTTCACATTAGGCTTGGCGTTAATTATGACGCTTCAGTGAAAACGAGCCTTCTGACAATCTCAGGCTGGGAGAATGGAAGGAGGAAGAAAGGCAGTTCCGATGAGGGACTGTTAGCCTTAATTAAGGCCCGCCTCCTGCCCTCGGTTTGTAGACACACTTGTCCCCAACTAGGGGAAGGACTCAGTTCACTCCGTGGCACAGGGACCAACAATATTAAGTCAGTTACTTGCTGGTCCCCCTGGAACATGATCCTTCCCACAAGGAAGCGATTTTTATGCAGTAACCAGGAGGAATGCGTTATCTTGCGTTTCTCCTCTAAAACTGTCTTTTGACATTCTCTGCCTTCCTCTCTCTCTTCCTTTAGGGAACAGTGAGTACAGCCTCTTGTGGTTTCTCTGTTTCTGTCTGTTGATTAACCAAATCCACAAATTCATATATTGTGTGTGTTTGTGTGTCCACATATCTAAATTAAGCACTCTAATAGGCTCTATAAGAAATCTGCAGGAAATGAAATCTGGCTCTTCCTCTCAGAAATATGTCTTAAGCACAATCCTCACTGAGTCAGAGTGTTTTGTGGGCAAGTTATACCTCCCTGCTGCTCTCTAAAAGGCTTCAGCAATTAATTCTGCAGGGAGTCCATTCAAATGAAGAACAAGGCTGTTTCACAGCCCCTGACCAGAGCCCTATTTGAGACATTAACTACTCAGAAGAGCAGTAAGTTCTGTGACTGAGCAGCAGCCTGTTTTGTCTGTCTTCTCCCTGACTTCTATTTGACTCATTCTATACAATGTTATTCCACAAATGGTCACTGGGGACCCTGGCCCTGGGCAGATTCAAAGTGAGCCATAATCCTGGCTCCTCAACCCCGCTGCTCATTAGAATAGACTCTTAATTTTATGTACTCTATGTCATTTTCTCTTACTAGATTGTAAATTCTTCAGGGACAGTATGGTACTCATCTCTGAGTCCTCAGATCACAACTCTACACTCATGTGCTTAAAAACAAAAGCCAAATGATTTATGGAATGAATGAATAAATAAAGCAAATTCAGCAGGGTATCTGACTGGCCTCCAGAATCTTCTCAAAGCCATGCCCAAACCCTCTCTGTGTAGGACAAATTTTCCCAGACTATTTTCTGTGAAGATGCCACTTGCCGTGGCCCAAAATTATTCTGCCTATTTATATGATAATTGATCATTGTCTATCTTATAAGTAAAAGCATGCCAGGAAGCCACAGCTTTGCTAATCGGGCTTGCCTCCATTTCTTGGCACCGAGCATAGTACTTAGTATGAAGCAAAAAGATTATGTGGTGAATGATCAAATGAATGAAGGAATGAATGAATGGAGAACCACATGTCTAATTAATATATAGAAATATAAAGTTAATATAGCTTAATACTCAAATAATATTTATAGCTAGGGAGGGTAAAATGCTGCTAAGAACAGTAGCTACAAAGATAAGTAAGACTTTGATTTGAATTTCAGAGTATACGGTTTTAGAAAGGTAAGAGGCACACACACACATACAGGCAAAACATGCAAGCAAACACACAATTGCATTTTGCGACCTCCAAGCATGAAGCAAATTAAGACACTGTCATAGTCACTGGGAGATACAGAATAGTCTAAATCTCAAGGAATGCTTTATGTAGTAGAGAGACTGATGCCTATGTGAAAAGATAACTAATAGTGTAAGATAGCATCTGCTGCCAGGAATAAGAAGGGAATGGTTATCACCACCTACTCAAATGGTTCAAAGACTTCTTTCTTCTTCCCCTACTGTGCAAGGGGCAGACTTGGCTTGTAATCAGGAAGACAATGTTCCTCTGGTAGCTCTGTAACTGGGCATCCATGTACAGGTAATATCAGGCATGGGAAATAATTCATCCTGCTCACCTATTCAAAGAAGGCTGTTTGTTACCTTTATGTTCTTCAGAGCAGTTAACATGCCACTAGTTTGTAATAAATTACAATTAGTCATAACAGCATCATTATTCTGGATTTCATCACTAGTGGCATTAATTTTTAATGTTTGCTATGCTCAGACATGTGTGGAAGACTTAAGATGTGTTTAATAAAGGTAACTTCCACCTATCAAGCTCTAGCCGTGTGTTACTGGGGTAAAACCAAACTGTGCTACACTAATGCACAAAAAGCGAGGACAAAGCTTTGTCTGAGAAAAATGTGTTCTCCAGAGAAGCCCATGAGCCTTGAGACTAGAAGGTTTTTTGATTCTGCCTGGCAGGACAGAACAGCCTCCAAAGTAGCAAACTCAGGAAGATTCATTCTTAGTTTGCAGTTAAATGCTCTTAAAGACATTTAAGAACAGAGGTAGAAAGTTTCTACAGTGAGATGAGAGACTAAAACAAAGATGGTCCTACCTCATTATTTCTCACAAATTCAAGCACAAGGCTTTTCTGGTGCTCTGAAGTCCCAAGATTCTTAGCAGTTTTGTTTGGAATGAACAGATCCTCATCCTCAACTTTCCTCTTGTCAGTAAAGCAAGATGGTGGTCAGAGTGTGTGGTTCAGAGCTAGATCCTATTGCAGTTCTCAGTAGACATCAGTTTCTCTAACTCCACTTAGAGGAAACTTGGCTGCAAATTTTTGATGGCAAGAATTTATTCTACGCAGAAGGTGCAGCTGCATTTTCATGAATGAAACTGAGATACACTAAAGTCAGTCTCCAGCCTTGGTGGTTGGCCATCCTGTTTTAGCCATGACCAGTGGAAGGTGAAGTAAGTCAAGGCTCCCTTCAAAGTCACTGCTGAGACTCCTGACCTTAGATGTGACCAGCAATGGTGTTTTCATCTGGGTCATCCATTTTTCTAGTCAAGGAAACCCCATTAATAAAGTAAACAAGCGATATTATTTATATTTATTGTTAACATCTAATTAGTTACTTTTGAATACAAAATGACATTCCATATGGACCTTGGAGTAAAAATATTTTGTTTTACATTTTGAAATTCTATTTCCCAGTTACCATTCAAATATACATTTACTGTCACAAAAATAAATATAACAAAAATTAGTGGTAATTATGACTATTGTTCATTCTATGAGCAAAAGTAATTATTTAGAACTTTTAAATTGCTACATATGGGAAAATAGGAAAATGAATAAGAGATTAATAAAAGTGTATTATTGAGGCAAATTTATGAAAGCATTTTGGGGACCACAGATGTCTATTATAGTGTAAATAATGATTCAAGGTAAAGTAACAGAGATAAAAAACAACATATTTTTTGAATATAGCATTTATCACATTAAATAATTTCAAAGAGAAAGCCATTTACTTTCTCTGAGACCACAACCCCTGTTCTTCTGGGTGCCTTGGCTGAGTGTATCATGACTTCAGGATAGCGAATGTACAACACACTGAGTTTCCAGCCACACCAGCAGCTGGCAGAGCTAAGGATTTATTGTCCCATAATGTCAAATTTTTAAAATATGACTCACAGAATTTACAATAATAACATTTTTTGAATAAACAAATTCTTAAAGTATGATTTACCATTCAGTTTTATAATCCAGAAGTTCATTTTAATTGTAATATTTGGCTTCAGCCAAACACTGATTTTAGTACTTGGCTCTTCAGTGTGAAGGCAAAACATGGATTCCATACACCTCTTGGCCTGGCCTTCCTGATCTCCCATCTAGTAGCAACAAGTCACCGCTTCCCAAGTGAAGCTTCAACACATCCTGGTGGAATTATCCGGTGAGCTCTCCAGGCTTAGGTTGGCTGCTTTTCTCCCTCAATAGGATGTCCTGTCATCTGTTTCAGTGACTTATTTGCTGCTTTTTTTTCCCACACATGCAGTCTGAGTTTATGCTTTTCTGACCTGGTGCCACAGCCTACACTTGGGCTATAGAACAGAAGAGCCTTCCTTCATTCCTAGTTCTTTCTAGAAGCTTCTGTCCTCCCTCCTGCTTTCCCCCAGTTTAGCAGCCAAGCCTGCTCCTGGGTCCTCTTCTCTTAGGCAGGGCTTCTCCTGTCACCACAGAGAGTCTCACCTGTGTGTGTGTGTGTGTGTGTGTGTGTGTGTGTGTGGTGTGCATAGACTGAAAGAAAGACCCACCAAACTGTATTTTGCTTAAGGCATGACATGTTT
The DNA here is from genome assembly GCA_004026965.1 of Petromus typicus. NCBI lineage: Eukaryota > Metazoa > Chordata > Mammalia > Rodentia > Petromuridae > Petromus > Petromus typicus. The sequence continues at coordinate 18,836 of PVIR01024193.1, read as the reverse complement.
TACATTCTTACTGACCACATGTTGAAACAGTACTGAACTAGCATATCTCAGTGGTTTATTTCACTTCATCTACATTAAGGAAGTTCTGCATCCCACATCACACATGACCTAGAAGAAGAGAGGGAGGTGTAGATTCAGGTTTCCTCAACCAGCTCTGCAGTGCTCCACCAACACAAGCCCTTGTCCCAGCCCTCTCGTGTCTCCACCACTCTGCACCCTGAGAAGTGCCACCTCAGAGCCATGTTACAACTCACCAAGGCAAGGCACTGCTGGTGCAACCTTGAGCAGTAAACATGCCAGGGTAATTAATGTCTTAACAACTTATTACAATCCTCAGATAATTAATCACAGAAGCTAAACATGCTGTCTCACCCTCCTAATGTGCTAATGCTCTAATTATTATGCCTCAATTAAAGGGAAGTCAATGCTCCATGCTTAGAAGTGCACGCTTAATAAAGACTCGGGGGTGGCTCCAGCAAATAGCAGTATTTGGTAGGAGGACACAGGAGAAGGCCTTTTCTATGAAGGTTCACAGGGGGCAAGAGAGTGACAATCTCTTTTCTTTAATTTCACCCTAGTGTGAAGACTGAGTCCTGAGATCTTATTGGCTTAGAGACATCTGTCTGAGGAGGACAGTGATGGACAAAGAAGGACCTGGTCCAAGTGAAAGGTAGTGGCTCTTTTGGCATGGGTATACACCTGAATCTGTAGGCTAGAGGCCAGTCATTCTTTGTATGAGACTAATGGATAAGAGTGACCCAGACCTCACTTACCGCCTGGAAAAGCCAGAACCCAAATTGCATGAGTGTGGGGGTGGGGCTCAAGGAATAAAGGGCCCTCTTTACTTCTTAAACTTCCCTTCAAATTATCTTACTGATTTTTCCTTTTTCAAAGACATTTTACTTTGTCACCTAAGATATACATAAATACATTCTCAGAAATACACCAAGGTGAAGCCAAAATAGTTTCATGAAATAGGATCATGATTACTTCCTGAAGCATTTTGATGTGCTGTATTCTACTTTATTTCACTTTTAAATGCACCTTGAAACACGCTAAATTAATCTCATAACCTAATAATGCACCTCAATCTATGGTTTGGAAAAACACTGATCTATAAGCTGAATAGCCCACAAGAAGGTTCTATTTTTTTAAGACTCTTAACTTTGAAACTAGGACCTGACTCCTAGTCCAAGGAGCTGTTTATCAAGCAATCAGTACTTCCTAAGTGGTCACATGTCCTGTACTGCCTGGACATGTGACCACTGTGTGTCCAACTACCTCCTCAGCTCTGCATTGCTACTCCTCAGCCATGAAGCCTTAGCTACACACACACACACACACACACACACACACACACACACACCACAGGTTTGGGGATAATAAATACTGATTTTCTTAAAAGACACGGGAAACAGATTAGTCTCTTGAATGTTAGGGGTCCCTCTAAAGAAAAATAGGAATTTTTTGAGCCATTTAGAACATTCAACTAACAAAAGGTAAGAATCACTCCACTGTTTATTTGGACTCATGTTTCCTTTTGTATTTTTTTCTTCACTAGACACTGTTGGGACATTTCTTCCTCAGCATTCTGTGTGTAACAGCTGAATGTGTCCTAGTAGGAAGAGGTCTGGCCTGCCTTGGATACCCAGCTTCGTCTCTGAAGACAGGTCTGGCCACTGTGTCTGCACTATTCTAAGTCTACTGCACTTGTATTCAGACCCTGGACTCTTCACAGACACAAATTCCTTTCCTAAGGATGGTGACAACCCTCCGGGGTGGCGATACCAGCATTTACATTCTGTAACAGATCATGATTAGAATTGAGGTTGTGACAACACAGAGTGGCTGGTCCACTTCGCCTTCCACCATCTCTGAAAATCAAAGTACACTTTGCATTCCCAAACACAAAGTAAGTGCTAAGGTGTGTTCCAGGGTCACCTTGATTGTACCTTGTGCTTGTAGGATGTTCAATATTCAAATATGATCTATTCAGGGCTTTAGTTCAAGCCCAATCTGGGCAATTTAGCAACTTAACAAGACCTGTCTCAAAAAAAAAAAAAAAGAAGAAAAAGTAAAAAGTCATTTCTGTTCCCTTTGTGGTAGATACTATTTCTTCAACTTTTGGTGCTACTGGGAAGTATCTGTCATAGTTTTAATTTTTTCTGAGTTTTCAGACTTCTTGGGAATGTTAGACACAGAAACATTAAGAAGAAAACACTCAGTTAAGAGGAGTACTTAATAAATAGCCCATCTGTGTCATTTGTTTAGAAGAGAAGCTGAGAGAGCTCTAAAATCCTCAGTGATGCATTTGAAGAGTTGCAGGTGGTGGAAATGACCTTTAGAAGAGAACATTTATCACTCTACAGACCTGTAATCTGTGGGGTCACTCCTGACTCTCTGCTCTCTCCATTCCCATCCACATTCTGTGGTCTCACCCTCAAAATGTATATAAAATCCAAGGACTTCTCCTCACCTCACCATAGCCACCCTCTCCAATCTCTACCATCCCACACCTGCACAACCACAGTTGCCTTTTAGGCTCTGCTTTTGTGTTTGCCCCCTTTAGACTATGGTCCACAAGAGAGTCAGGACAATCCAATTAAACATAAGTCAAATCATGTCCATCCTCCAACTTCTCATCTCATTCCTCTCAACACTCCATAAGGCTCAGATGTCTCTCCCTGCACTAATTCTCTAAGCTCATCTACTGCCTCCCGAAACCCCAGTTACCCTGGGCCATCTCACTCAGCTAGTAATAGTCTTCAGACTCACTGAGCAGTCTCTCAGAGGCCCCCAAACATCTGCATGGCTCACCCTTCTGTCCTATAGGTCATTACTCAAGTGGCACCTTCTTCGGAGGTCTTGCCCCTTCCTCAAATTCTGAAACCAGTCTGTGTTGTCGTTTATCATCATCTAATGGCATGGATACATTACTGATTACTCATAATCAGTCTCCATTTACTAAAACACAGTTCACTAAAGTGAGGGATTTTTAGGTGTCTGTCTGATTTATTTTTGCAGATCACCGAGGACAGTGTAGGACACAGGGTAGATGCTCTCTGACTGGAGGGCTGGGATAAGGGGCAGGAGAACGATGTGAACAAAGCTACAGTGGTAAGAGGGTACCTGTGAGGTGCTGAGGGGGAGACAGTGAGGAGTTTGCCTTGCAGGAAGTGAGGTCAGAAACCTGGGAATTAGATGGTGTTATGTTCCAGGCCTTAGAGATGCTCCCTTCATCCAGCACTGTCTGCCACAGACACAGACAGGTGCAGTCTTTCTCGTTGTCTATTAAAAACATAGATGTTCCTTGTCAGAAAGAACTACTTTCTATTTGTCTACAGCCCAGAACAGATCATAACTGAATATGGAACATTCTATAAACACAAACTACAATAAAGGTGACACTGGAACCCACAGTATTCACTTATTTCTGTGTTTGGAAGCCCAAAGTGTGCTGTAATTTTTGGGATGGTGAACAGTGAAGTGGACAAATCATTGTGCATTTCACATGCTCTTGTTGGCATGCAGTGCTTTCAACTGGAAGGATGTGTGGGAAGATACCTTTGGACTTAGATACTGAGTTTGTGGAGTGCTCAGGCAAAAGCTGTCCAAAGCTGAGGAATAGAGTTAGAATACAGTAGGCTCATTCTTAAAGTTAGAGCAGAGATGCACCCTAAATCCTCTCATTTTCCTGCATACCTTCACCTAAACCAGTAGAGAAAAGGAAGGTTTAGATCATCCACAAAGGGGGAGTTATCTGTTTGTGTGTATTTACCAAGAGCCAATAAAATTTATCAAAAATTAGTTATGTAAAGCAGAGACTCTGGATTGACAAGGAAACTGCTACTTTAAAGATCTCATGAAAGTAAAACTGGCTTTTCAAATGTCTACCTTCTAGCTGTGGATTGGAAAAGAAGGCCAAGTGGCAGTCTCAAGGGGACTACAGCTTCATCGGAAACTGAGCTATGTGAGCATTGGTGCTCTCTCATTCACTTGCTGTCTCACACACAGCCTAGAGCATATCAGGAGACCTCTTAACTCAGGGACAGAAAAAGAATAATGATTTCTACCTCTCAAAGTTACTATGAAGCACATATAATATAACATCCATTGAAGTGTTCTGGAAGGTTTAGTATCAGTCACTTACTGCTCCAAAATAGGCTGCATAACAAACCACCCTAAAATTCAGTGGCTAAGATAATATTCTATCCTCACTGATCTGTGAGTTGGCTAATCCACTGGCTGGCCTGTTCTCCTGATGACACTGGCCCTCATTCAAATGGTCACATTGGGGTGAGCTGATCTACAAAGGATCACTGGAGCAAATCATCACTGAAGCAAATTATCTACATGTTGATCCTCATCCTGGAGTCAGCAAGCTGGCTGAGCTTGTTTTATATATGACAATGCAATAGGCACAAGAGAGTAGGTCCACTCATTCTGAGCATCACAGTCCTTTGCTCATTTCATGCCTGCTAGTAACTCATGGGCCAAAGCAAGACACTAAGCTTCTTGCACAAAACTAGACTACTCAATGCAAAGCACATGGATGCAGGGAGAAAAAAAGAGTCAGGGTTGTAACCTATTGCAAGTACTTCCAAAAATAAGGAATTCTCTCACTGATGCAGTTCAGCCTGAGAAAAAGCAGAAGTTTATGGGCTTTCACTGTTGTGTTCGCCCAGATTGTAATGGATCATTCTCTTTGGCATAAGTTCTCTACTCTCAAGTCAATCAAACCCAGGGAAATTATTCACCATAATCAAAAGGAAAGGCCAGAAAACTGCTTGAAGGTGGGAACAGCTTAGAGGTTCAGAAGGGAACAGGATTTGAGTCTGTGCTCCAGTATTGACACATGACATAGTTTCGGGTAAATTATTTAACTTTCTTAAGTCTTGGTTCCCTATCTCTCATGGTAATCCTACACAGATCATGACTTTGAACAACATCCATATGTGGATGAAGCTAAATTTTATATCACTAATGAAAACTTCTTTCCTGAGCTCTATATCTGTACATCTCCCTACTCCACAGCTGTACTTTAATTTCTCATTAGCATTTAAAATTAAACATATCGGGCTGAGGATTTAGCTCAGTGGTTCCGGCGCCTGTCTTGCAAGTGCAAGGACCCAGGTTCCAAACCCCACAACCACATAACAATACTGGGCATGGAGACTCACTCTAGCAGCAACCAGTACCACAAACCACAGTGCCAGGCATAGTGGCTCATGCCTGTAATCCCAGCACTCGGGAGGCAGAGGCAGGAGGGTTGCCGTGATGTGAGTTGGAGGCTGAGCTCAGAGCCAGCCTGAACTACCAAGCAAGACCCTGTCTCAAAAATCCTAAAAATAAATAAATAAATAAATAATTTAAATACATAAAATTAAATTAAACATATCAAAAATGGAAGACTTAATTTTTTCCCTTAAACATCTTTGCTCTCCCTTCATCTTGATAGTCTCTTGAACTGATATCTCTACTCTTCCAATTGACTAGGACTATCACCTTTCTATCATTTTTATCTTGTATTTTATATTCAGTTAGCAAAGAAGTGTTGGTAGTTCTACCTTTAAAACATTTTCTAAACCTATTGATCTTTTTTTCATCATGCCTACAATGAGGCCCCATGTCCAAGCCCCATCTCCCATGAAGATTATTGAAATTGCTTTGTATCTAATCAAGATGCCGTAAGTCCAGGTATTTGCCAACATGAGTTAAATAATGTCTCCCTTCTGCTTCAGCCCTCTCTTGCCTGTCCATCTCAATCATTATGTGTCTGATTCCTGGCATTGGCTCATAGTCTTTCATGATCTTGCCTTCCTGCACTTGCTCTCCTCTCTTTGGCTGCTACTTAGCCTCCTTTTCCTTCGAGGTCTTCTTCCCCAGGTTCTCAGATGACCCTCCCCAATACCTCTCCACATCTGCACTCAAGGTTCACCTCTGTCCAAGGTCTTCTCTATGACTGTGTCCACCTCCTCTGCTTCATCATTTAACAAAGTTATCATTTTATTTTTTATTTCACTTATTATCTGTCTTAACTATCAGATTTACAAATCCATATGAGATAGAGTTTTGCCCACTGTATACATTGTTGTGCTCACTGGGACTAGAACATTGTCAGGCACTTCAAAGGTGCTCACAGATTGGTTGAATGAAACAATGAAGCCAATAGGATTATCAGATAGCTCGAGTACAATAACACATGCAAAAATCTGGCATAGCATCTGAACATAGTAAATACTCAAGAAATGACACTCAAAATAAACAACGATCTAATATGAAGCCCTGACAGGTTGAGCCTTAACTCTTATTCTGCACAATGTGCTCCACTAACCCTTCCAGGTGTCCTTTTTCACTGGCGCAAGGCTTTCTCTAGTAACTAACACACAGCAGGTGTTCAGCCTATTCTTATTCAATCAAGGTGAAAGTGAGTGAGGCTGACTCTGTAGAAGACATTCCAGTTGTTCCTTCAAGTGTTGCTCAGAGTCTCTGGGGAGGGCTCTTCTGAGGAATGACCACCAAGACTGCACTCACACCACATGTATGCACTCACAGTACAGGACCTAAAATTCAGTGTGTCCTATAGACCTTGGACCTAGCTAGGATGGATGTTGACTACTCAATCTCCAGGTTTCCCCAAGAAACACTATTTCTTGTGAAAGTGCAAATCTATTTCTGTTTTCAGTTATCCCAAGAACAACAGTAACAACTATCACAGAGAAAAAAAAAAACTCCAACTTACATATTCTACAGCATGCATTTCCCCTTCACTCAAAAACGATAAAAGCATGAGCTACTCTTCTGATCTGAGACTGATGAGTGTTTCTAAATGTGCCCAATGAGGTTCTGGTTTAATTCCTAGCATTTCACTTACCAAAGGAAAGAGGGATGATGGATCTGTAATAGCATCTTCCTTCTCAGGATACAGAGAAGTGCGAAGCAGGGCCTTCCCTGAGTCTTAACTCTTACAAAGGCAGCCATGTTTGGGGCATGTTTTCATTTCTTACTGCAAAATCCAGCCTCTGCTCCTCCCTCGTCTGGGCCGCAGCACAGTGGTCCACATGGTACACACTTATGGTGTAGGAGTCTGAGCTTTGCACTGAATCTCAGGCTTCACAAACCAGACACACAAAGCTCGATAATAATAACAGGAAGCAAACCTGGACCTATTAGCAGCTGGTGTGTAATTAAATATCCAGCAATAATGTGTGGACAGTTCATACTTTTATGGTTCACTAATAGGCCCAAGAAGAAGAAATCATCAGGGAAATTTTTAAGGAAAAGGTAATATACAAGTTAGGGGCTTAAGAAAACAAGGATCTGAACACAAATAGAGAATCAGAAAAAAGAGAATCAGTAATACAAAGATAAAAAAAGAGGAAGGTTTATGAGTTTGGGCCCAAATTTTCCATGCATTTTACACAATCATGTTTGTTTTTCCAAGGGCTGGAGGATTACCAAAACAAGATGTTGACATGCTGGAAAATACATTTATGAAGCTACCTCATATAAAAAGAATTATTTTATTCATATATTTTCTTAGGGACAGTGTGTCTTACACTTGCCAACTGTGGTAAAAACATAATTTTTATATTCTTGAGGACAAAAGAAGGTAAAATTTTCCACTTTCTCTTGCTATTAGGTCAGAAGCAATAAAGCTAAGTTTTGGTCAATGAGAAGTTCATGAAAGAGACAGAAGCCTCCTTCCGTCCTAGCCACTGAGAGTATCATGACAGCATCTTCCATTTCTCTTCTTCCCTTTCAAACCTTGAGTCCCAGATGGTGAAATCACATGGTAGTAGAATTTCCCACTCCTGACTCACCTCCTGGAAGACAGTCACCTAATCTATGTTAGCCTCAGGCATGGACAGTGAATAAAAACTCATTAAGTTAAGCCACAAATATTTTGGGATATACTTGTTACTAACACAGCACAGACTACCATGGTTAAAACCCTCTGGGGAAAGGAAGGCAAACTGAAATCAGATTATTGCTTTCATTAATAATAATTTCTATAAACATCTTTTCTGTGCCAGACATTATGATATATAATGATATTTTATATCTTGATATTTTATATCTAATTTAAAAATTGAAGAAATGAGATATAGAAAGAGTTTTAGGAAAACGCTTGCCCAAAGTCACTAACTAGTTAGTGATTTTTCTGATCTCAAACTTCATGCTCTTTCTATGACTTCATATGATTTTCCTCATGGTTAGAGATCATCCACATCCACTGTTTGGCAGGAAGAGATGACTCCAATTATCTTCATGTTTCTTTATTAGTAGCCTGCCACTATTTCTACCAAAATTCACATATGACCCATTACTTGTTCTACAGGGTCACTGAGTACACTAGTAGTACTAGAATATTTTTGTATCATTAGTCTTTATAGGTGCCCATGGGAGTCATTCATCACTCACAGTCTTTAGTCTGAATATTATTGTTAATTTAGCTATCACCTGATTAAAAGGTGCTTTAGGAAAAAGGTAGGTATGTAGGCCTATGCAATTACATCACTAGCATCCCCAAACCAATCTAGATTAAATACATCTAGTTCACAAATACAGATACGCTCTCTCTGCATACAGGACACTGGACAAGGAAAGTGGTTTGAGGACTCTCATCTGGGCTCTCAGTCCCAGCACATTCACATCAGCTGTGGCCTCCTGCAAGAAGCTTTGCTGGCTTCCAAATCACAGAAGTTTTGCCCATTAAAGGACAAGTTATTTAACCTTCACTTCTATTGATAAAATAAAATCTTATTTTGATAGTGAATAACATGCATTTATCTCCACAGTACCTCCATACATGCAGTTAATTTTTATAGCCCCAGCAGCCCTGTGAGTCAGCGGTTTACAATTGTCCCCACTTACAGAAGATAAAATGGAGGCAGAGTGTCTTGACCAAACTCTCATGATAGCAGAATTGAAAATGCATGCCAGAATTCCCATGCTAAGGAATTAGCATCTTTTCTACAAAATATCACCTAGTCTTGGGTAAAGTTTTATAATATCCCATGCTACCTCAGCCATGGAGATCAGTTACTGCAATTGTTTGTGAGAAACCAGAAATACAGAATAAACATTTAGTGTTTCTCAATGTCTTATCTACTCCAGCTTCTCTTCTTACTTATAAAAATGAATCTCACAGAGCTGATCCATGATGCCTCTTCTCCTGACCTTTTTCCACCCATGAACACATTATTCACATTAAGACTTATCTTATGGGTTCCCATACGCTATGCATATAAAGCCTACAGTATATTGTGTCTCCACTCAAAGTAGAATATTCTGGCTTCATTTAAAAGAAATAAGCTTCAATTTCCTACAATTAATTACTTCTAGTGATATTTCCATAGTGGGCCCCTTGATGGCCATGAAAGAAAGGTCTAGGCTGCTTATGGCCAAGGTGAGCAATAGCTCATTTGCCAAGTAACTTTGGAAACTGCAATATCTGGTGTTTCCACCACGATCCCAGTAGAAATGGAATTCACCTGAAATTTGATGAATGTAGACACTTCTATGAACAGGTTGCCTGGAGAGAATTGGGCAGGGATACTCAGGTACCCAGAGTTTAGCTGCTAATGAAAATAATTACACTTCCAGGACAGATGAAACAAAGGAATAAACAAGTTCCCAGAACCCAGTGAGAGCGATAGTTGCAGCAGGTGTAGGACCCCCCAAAACCCCACACTAAAGCAAGCAGAGAACCAAAAAAGAAATGCTCTGATTCTCTTTCCCTCAATCCACTGATCCTTTCCAGTGCCTTCCACTAACCAAACCCAAACAGGGGCCAGAGGATGAAGCGGCCCAGGGGATCTATCAGTGCTGGACAGCCTTCCAAATGTAGAACAACTCAGGCAAGGACAGAAGATGGATCTGTGGGCAGGGGGAGCTTTGGGGGGGAGATAGGCAGAGAAGAGCCGATGCATCTTGTTATTTACATGCCTTCAGAGGCAGTCTGCAGGGGTGGGAGGTGCTTTCTATAAGAGTGAAACCTCTTTTCGACATTCCACCATCTGATGCACACATAAAATGCGGGTGTAAAAATGGCTCTGCCCTGAATACACATTGATGTTTTTTAATGTGTTAGTAAATACAGTCGTTGGCTGTTCCTGGAGAGAATTATGCATCATCAACTGACATAAAAGGCAGTGTAATGTCATCTTCAATTGCTGTTAGAAGAAATAGGATGAAATTATGAGCAATTAGGAAAAGAAATATTGTATCCCTATGGCAGCTCAGGTTTTACTGAAAATCCTGTTGGACTAGTTATGTGAGCCGCCACATAAACGTTTGAGGCCCACGCCCAGGCAAAGAGAAGAGTTATGACTCGGGAGTATGTTTCCATGGTAAAGCTTTGGGGACTTTAATGCCCTGAAGTAGCTTGGAGCACATCAATGGCACAAGGTCAACGAGGAAAGCTGTTCTAAACATGAGGAGTGTTTACAAGCATTCTGTAAATGTGATTTAGAAAACTCTTATCTCGAAGATGCCAATATTTAAGATAACAAATGACTCCTGAGAAAAACAAGAGCAGCTCCCTCAAGGGAATCCTGGGCTAAGAAAATATAGATCTGGATCTAAGAAACGGGGACTGGGGCTGAGGCTTGGTTCTAAACAAACAGTATCTGTCTTCAGAAGTGGATTTTCAATTTTGGGCTGGCCATATATGATGACTCTGTAATACCAATCAATTAACTTTCTCCTTGGCAAAGGATCACAGCCCTTCTAATGCTCGTTTGTTCTGAAACTGGGGAAGGTCAGGTATCGACCTCTGAAATATGGTTGAAAGAAAGCTTGAGCTGTTGGAACAATGAAATTCAAGGCCATCTTTCCACCCTGCCATTCAAGGTCTTAATCCATCTTTGCAGGTAAATCTCCCTGTGTTCCCTGCAAACCAACCCAGCCTAATCCTCTCTGTCATTTTATTATTTTTTCTATCACTAACTCTATCTTTGTCATTAATAAATCTGTTTATCTTTTAATACTATCTACTCTATGAACCTTTTTCCCAACCTCAATAAATGTATTTATTGTTCCATCTTAAGTTTTTTTTTTTTTTAATCCTTTGTTGGTACTGGGGATTGAATCCAAGGCCTTGTACTAAGCTACAACATCAGGCCTTTTTAATTTTCTGTTTTCAGACATAATCTCACTAAATTACTCTGTTTTCCCTTTACTTCACTAACTTCCTGCTTCAGCCTCCAGAGTAGCAGGAATTACAGGCACGTGCCACCATGTGTGGCTAATTGCTCAATCTTTTGCTTACTTAGGTGTTTGTTAGCATAATGATATTAAATCTATCTTGCATCATAGTCATTTATACTCTTGATGACTGTTCTTAATATGCCAGAAGTCTCTTGCAGGGAAGGTTCACTCCTTTTGTAAACCCCGCAGTATCTAGTTCAATAATTCATGCCAAAGGGTGAATTAGAAAGAATATTGAATGGAGTTGCTCTGATTTTCATTCATGAAAATGAAATAATCAAAAACTATCTATAAAGTGGAAATAATCTAAGATTTTCCCTCTCACTGAGTTAGATATAAATATGAATCATTTTAGTATGCCCAGAAATGATATTTCTAAATAAGAAAGACTCAATACTCTAAATTGTTTTACTGGCCTATGAGGTAGTTAGCACTAAGAAGCTATTTTCTAGGCCCTATTAATAGTCTCCAACATATTTATACCCAAAATGCATAATTCTACTGTGGTAGTCATTTCTAAATATAAATTTCAAAATCACACTACTTAACATGTTCTCCAGTTTCCATCACTTGAACAACAAATGTGTCCCCTCCAGTATGATATGATGCTCTTCATAACCTCCCCCACCTCCCTTTCCAGCTGTAACTCCTGTGAGGGATGGCTCACAAAGAGATCTGCCCATTGGATGCACTTACTATTCCACCTATTCTGCAGTAACAAGCAACATTTAGTGCATCAAGATCCCTCAACCCCTCTTCCATCAACCATTATTTATGATTTGATAAGACAAGTCTAGATCCTTTGTAATTATTTACTTTACTATCATTATTTTTATAGACACTTACTCCTATAGCACCTAAAACTTAAGTGTTCAGTTTAAGTGCAATAAATATTCATTCAGTAAATTAAATGGCTAGTTCCCTGGACAACTCATTTCCTACATTTTCAAACAGAAGACAACTTGATTTTACAAGGATTTTATGTTCCTTGAACTTACTGGCAATGTAAGTACATTCAGCTGTCTTATTGGCACCAACTAGAGAATACTGGTTGAGATGAACTCCATTTACTTGTTCTGACTCTAGTCCAGTACTTCATTACTTTCATGGGCAGGATGAATTCTCTGCAGCCCTATCCCCCTGGAATCTCGGCAGGAAGAGGAGAAGTGACCTGATGTTGGAGATTACATGTCACCAAAGTGAGAAAACATACAAACCCTTCATATTCATGATGAGCTCCTGGATTCAGTGATAAAGAACTGAACATACAATCAAAATATCAGTATTCAAGTCCAGGTGTTTTATTTCTTAATTGGATTACCTTAGGTAAGTCATCAAACTTTCCTGAGCCTTTGCTTCTGTTTCTCTTCATTTGTAAAATAAAGATAATGATGGCTGTTTTATCATATTACTGAAGGAATCAAATTAGAGCTTGAATGTGAAATATGGTTTGGTGATTCAAAGATGAGCAATGGAGTCTGCTAAATATGGATATGCCTACTAATCATGTGATCTGAAGCAGGCAACTAAAAGTTCTGAGCTTTAATTTGTTATTGAGGGTATGATTTTGCATAAAATATATTGAGCATGGTATCCAATACAAAATAAGCATCCAATTAATGATAATTATTTTATAATTGTTAATAAAATTCCTTTAAAATGCACAGAATATGTCCTTGGAACTGATACAAAGATAGAAAAGATTTCACCATGTGCTCTGTCCTTAAAGTAAGCCATCACTAAAGAGAAAAAACCATAATCACGTTGAGAAAACAAATCTAAAGGCGTATAGTTGAAATTTGGAAGTAGTGCATCAGTAGTTAAGAAAGTATTTGAAAGAGAATGGATTAGAAAATGGGTAAATTAGGAAACAGAAAATGTCAAATGTCTACCAAAAGCACAGGAAAGGAAGTGAGACAGGTATGTCTTAAATGTGTGAATAATGAGAGTGAACTGCACCAGGTTTATATGCAGTGAAGGTTACTGCTGAATCAGGAGTGGCCCTGCAAGGGACCAAAACTAAGCTCTGAAGAAAAGGACATATAAGTGGAAGCAATATTGTGAATAAGCCTTGTTTGGCTAAAAATAAATGCACTAAATATGGACAAAGGAAGATGGATAATCACTTTCCCCACTAGTGAGCCAGTCAAACATCTCTCTGGCCCACTGTACTTAGAAGTAAAGAACAGACAGACTCAGTCATCCATCAGCTGGCCCTTCTGTGCTCCTTAAACACAAAGCAAAGATGGGAATGAATGCATATCTGAGATTATTCTGCCTAATCCAACTGTACAATAGAGCTTTTAGGAGGACAAGATAAGCCACCTCTCTTTGATAATGATGAAAAGAAGGCAAATCACGAAGCAAATTCCAGCATGTTTCAGGCCATAAATATGCCACCAGACATGCACTGGGGACAGATATTAGGTCTCACAATCGATAGCTAAAACCACACGAGAGTCCTGCCATTTGTCATCTGCCAGCTCTAGTGTCTAGCACGTGCATCTTTGAAGGGCACCAAGGGCCTGGCTGTGAGATATGCGCCATGCTCCTCAGTTCTGGCAGAACCTTCTGTGAGAAGGACATCCTCTCTGCCTGCTAGCCGATGCTCCCACAAAAGACTCTGGAGAAGGGCTCACCACCCCTTTTCTGCATTTCCTGACAAAGGGAAATAAATGTGATCCCTCATTCCTTCTCCTCTGTCTCCAAGGCCTAACAATTTCTGTATCTCTGTAGCTCTTCCTGGAGAGCCCATCCCTGGTGGCCGTCATGCATGAAGCCTCAATGCTGGGGAAACCTTATTCCCACTCATTAAATCCTAACCTAATGGATTTCCCATTGATCTTACTTACATCAGCGCAAACATAAAACCCAGGACTTCATGCAGTGCTGTTACTCCTTAAAATATCCTTATAAATCTTGACCATCGTATTCATTAATTACAGCCCAGCCAGGACTCTGGCTGTTAGTTCTGGGTGGCAACTTCATTTATTCCCACATTAAATGCTTTATTTTCATGGAGTTATTTCAGTCTCACTCCATTACTTAGCTTCCCACCATTAAACATCTCCTGGCATGTTATGCAAGCAATTTTTTTTTAAAAAGCAGAGACCACCCTCACCATGTATTCATTTAAAAAAAAACTGAGGTAAAATGTCTAATTTATTCTAAATATTTATATTAGATGAGACCTCTAGAAAATAATGCCAAATATTATTGAGTCTTACTGTGTTCCAAATGCTATGCAAAGTACATTGAATGCATTAGCCCATTTAATCCACAAGCAATTGTATAATACAAACAATATAATTATTGTCTTGGTTTTATATATTGTAGATTAGAAAGATTAAGTAAATGGCCCAAAGGTAAATGGGTAGGATTATCATTAGAATTTAGGTTTGTCTGATTGTAAAGCTTAAAGTCTTATTTGGCAGAGCTGTGGTAATTCCAAAATTGTATGTGCCTATCTTATTAAGTCATAGTATGAATATATATTAAAATAAATCCAAGTATTTTTTAGTTAAAAAAGATTTTAAAGTAATGTTTAATTCTTGCATTTTAGCAGATGAGCCCAGGGTCCCCTGTGGGGAGAGGTAATATGCCCAGGGTCACAGAGTTCTTGGCAACAGAGCCAAGGCTGGGACCCAGGCCCGTCTCTTACACACATGCAATTGCTCTTCCATGATGTGCTGCTGTCCAAGTGCCCTAATGCACTAGAATTTGTTTTCCCCTGGGTACCGATGAGAGGAGAAAGACCTGTGGAGTGGCATTAAGTAAATTGAATGTTCTTTCTGCAAATGAAAATTATAAGCTAATTAGATTTCATAATCACTCTCTCAGATTAAACTTGCCCTTCTTCCTCCCCCAACTTCCTCATCTTTGATGTCCCTCCATAGTGTCCTGCAGTATTCCCTGCTTAGGCTGAATCTATCTCCTCACACTCTGTCCTAATCGTGAAACTCAGTTTATTTTATTCTTTAAGCACCAGCAGCTCCAGCTGGCTGAAGGGGGTTGGAAGCCTAAAAATACTTGTTCTCACCCTGGAGAAACTGCAGATTCTTACTGTTAGATGGAAAAGCTGAAGCTGAGACTGTGCAGAGACAGAACCTGACAGAGGCCAGGCAAAGAACTGGACTAAGCCAGTGGGTTTTCAACACATCACACCTGGAGTAGATGCCAGAAGCTGGGTGAGCCAGAGGGGACAGCACCTCTGGTTACCCATGGCCTCTCTGACAGTAAACAAGATCTGCACAGGTGGGGACTTGGTTTCATTCTTTGCTCCATTCCCAGTGTTTAAATGAGGCCAGGCACATAGTAGACACTCAAAGAGTATTTCCCAAATGCATGAGACCTGTGCTTTGAGGGTTGTATAATGTACTCTGTGCACAGTGTCCAAACAGTGATGCTCCTGGTTTATTGGAGAGCAATACCTGATTGGTTGAGATCACAGGAGGCTCTGTAGGATGTTAATCTCAACCACAGGGCACTTCCAGCCACTGCCAAAGGGAAGAGGTTGAGAGAGGGTGGTGCTCCCTTGTCATCACCTCTCTCCCAGCACAGCATCAGCGCTGCCAGCTGGGGACCCTGAAAGCTCAGCAGGCATCATGCAGTGGTACACAGAGCTCTCGGAAGGCAGATGTGAGTCCAGCGACACAGCAGTAGTGGGCCATATAGCAGACATGGCCTCTCTCAGACTCAGGTTCTCTGTTCAAAGAGAGGGGTATTTTATAGTCTGTAGGTTCCTTTTAGTCTTTAATAGGGTTTGACACATATTTTGCAAAAGGATCACACTCAGACTGTCCAGAGTCAATAACAAAGACCCAAGTCTGCCACCCACCTGATCTGGCTGCTGTTTGACATGTCATATAAAGTTGAGCTACCAATTGATGGCATTGAAATCTAATGCTCCCACATATAATGACCCTTTGGATACTATTTCCATACACAGGCTGATCTCCTCAACCTTAAGATTAAGGCTCAGTGGCAATCTAGACTCCCACAGGAGTTGTAAAAAGGTATGATTGCATATGCCTGTGGAAACTGATTTCATTGATGTGTGTGCATATAACCCTAGCCTGACTATTTTTCAGAGTGTGTGAGTTTGATTCCTGATCTTCTCATTCTGTGCCCATACTTTCCTTATTCCATTCTCACCTAGGCACTATTTACAGTAAACCTGCCCCAATAGAAGAGACCCAGTTCTGTCTTCTTCCTTCATTCCCGACCCCATATGGTTTCTCAGCACTGTGTGCACGCACATGCGCTTAGGTGACTGTAAGTCACTTTGTAAAATGGCAGGTGTAAAATCGCTCATTAATAACACCTCGCTCTGCATTTCCGGGGAAATAACTAAACTGCTACTTTTCTTGTGTCATCTCTTCCCGACTGTGTTGTCACTTTGGGACTTCAAGGGATCAAAACGTGGAAGTCTTTTTAGTTCTTTAAAAATATTATCTTCAAAGGAAAAACTGACATGATTGTTCTCTATCATTATTTTCCTCTGCACAGGTTTTAAATTTAAAGTCACAATTTGTTTTTTTTTTCCCAGCATCACACATAATAATTGGTTATAATTAGGAATAAATTGCTTCAAGGAGGGCATAAGACTTCTAGTTGTTTTAAAAAGAAATGTGCTTTTAATGTCAAGTCATCCAAGAG
Organism: Petromus typicus; assembly: GCA_004026965.1. Taxonomy (NCBI): domain Eukaryota; kingdom Metazoa; phylum Chordata; class Mammalia; order Rodentia; family Petromuridae; genus Petromus; species Petromus typicus. The sequence goes on along the minus strand of PVIR01024193.1, from coordinate 1,964 downwards.
GAGCTTACTCATTTGCATTAAGTCCAGAGATCAGGGGAAAGGAAACTCAGATTTTCCTGCAGGAGGTCTGGGATCTAGGAGCAATGGGACCTCAGAGGAGAGAGGGTGGAGTAGACAGGAGACTCTAGGGGTCATGCTGCAACAAGAGACCTTAGCTAACATAAATTCCAGGGTCAAGCCTCTCTTTTCATTTAAAGAGTTGACTGAAATTAGAGGCTCTCTCAGAGGTGTTTGTACCACAGAGAACTCTAGATGTGTCTGAATCAAGAATACTTTCCACTGGGACAGCAGGAATATGAGAGCCACAGGTGTTGAGTCAGACACAAAGCAAGTCAAGACACAACTGTGTAAAATTATTTACCCTCATGCACATTTTAGAGTAAAATATTCTTGGAGTTGAACCTGAGGCCATAGGGCTTAAGAAGAGGACATACAACAAGGATAGGGCTGAGAGACAGACAAGCCAGACATCCATGGGTGATGTTGTGAGTGAAATATCAATACTCCCTCCTGTGGCTTATGCTCCATAAATCCCTAGCTAATAAGGTGCCTATGACAGAGGTGCTCTTTAATAACTTCTAGAGTATAATAATTGATGGCATAGCCAGCTGCTTGCTGCAATTTGATATAAATTAAATCATCTTTATTGTTTTATGTTTCCTTCAACTCCCTACCCCCAATCCAGCCCAGCCATATTTTCAGCCTCTTCTAGCCAATCCTGAGAGAAGCATTTGTCTGTAGCATTTGCCAAATGACAAGAGCATTTCCTGGAAGGAAAATTAAAAAAAAAAAAAAAAAAGAGGATGAAACACATAGAATTTTTGGTTCTTTTGACCAACCTGTGGTTTTTGTTGCACTGGTTGGTTGGTTTAATGTGTATTACATTCATTCCTATACTTTTTTACCTGCCTGCATGCATCACAGGTCTGGCAAAGATCAAGCATCTTTTCATTTCAGAAGCCAGACCTGGGGACCTGTTGTGGGCCGGATCCTGTGCTAGGTACTGAGTACAAGTTGAGTGACACAAGATTGTTCTCTCAAGAAGCCCACCGTCAGGGTCCAGGAAGGAGGGAAGAGCCACTCACAGCTTTTGTAATGAAAAGTGAGAGATGCCGCAGTGGAGACACTAACAACGAGGACAGAGGAGAGAGGAACACATGCAACTCAATGGAGAAAAACCTGGGCCAGTTTCCTGAAGCCAAGAGAATGGAAGGAAGAAGCCCACAACTCCCTTCACCTGAAGGCAGGTGTGATGTCAGAAAAGGTGCAAGCCAACCCATTCAGATAAATTAGGTTAGATAGGGCTCCTCCAGGTGCTCTCTCTCTCTCTCTCTCTCTCTCTCTCTCTCTGTCTCCTGTCTCTGTCTGTCTCTGTCTCTCTGTCTGTCTGTCTCTCTCTCCCTCTCTCTCTCTCTCTCTGTCTTGAAGCAAAGCAGCAAACCAGGTGATCTAAATCTGACTGCCCCTCAGCCGCTCCCCAGTGATCACCTGTGTCCTTGCTAAATAATTTTGAGCATGTGCTGGGTGTCAGGCAACATCCCCAGAGCTGAAGACAAAGACATATAAAAGATTTACACTTTGCCTCTGTGGTTACAACCTAATTAAGCACCATGTGAACAGGGGAGGTCAATCACCAAAATGGGGATGCTGGCCCCCCAGGGGACTGGTGCGAAGTCCTGGCTCTCCCACTTACTAGCTGGATGACCCTGAGTAAGATACTGATCTCTGCGCCTCTGTTCTTCATCTGTACAATGGGGAAATGAACAGCTAGTGCATGATCAATGGGAAGATTTGTGACTCAGTAAGTAACAAAGGCTTAGACCAAAGGACCGACGGCTGTAGGGACTATCCACATCATACACTGTATGAGTAATAACATTCATAGTGGTATTAATAGAATTAGAAACAATGTACACTGCAGGTATTGAGGAAGGAGCACTGTTTTTAGCAAGAAGGCCTCTCAG
>PVIR01024192.1:0-26183 GCA_004026965.1 Petromus typicus | reverse complement strand
AATGGAGCCGGGTGGCCATGGACTGAATCCTCAGAAGCCATAAGCCAAGATGAACGTCCCCTCTAAGTTGTGGGTGTTTTGTCCTATCCTGAGGCACATGCTCATCTTTCCTCTCCACGGATACTGAGCGTGGTGCGAACGCTCCCGGGCACTGTCTTAGCATTATATGCTGGGCTTCTCTGCTTGATACATGTTCTCCATCCAGCCTCTGTGGGGATTGGCAGGTAATGGCTTCTGGGCAGCTGCAGTTTGTGGCGGTGAGTCTCAGAACCTATGAACACCATACTGACACTATATTTGATGTTTTATTTGTGTCCTATTTGGACATGGTTGCTATGGTGGACTTTTGGTTAAAAGGGAAAAGCCCAGAGGGCTGAGGAGATGCACATAAAGTTGTCTGGTTTGGCCCTGGCTGAGATCCCGAGAGTGTGGGAAGCAGGCCCGTCATGTCGAGGCTTCATTGCCAAAGGCTGGATTTGCTATGGTGAACGCAGTTTCTGAATCGGAAGTAGGTGGCCAAGAATCTCGCTGCAGTTCCAAGTACAAGATGCTGGTGACATGATGGAATTTCCACAGCACTGTGAGGCTGATGTGTCCTCAGCAGTGTCCTTGGAAGGCTGGGACATATGGTGGCCATGTCCTCAATTAGGAGATTCGGATAATGTGTACAGCCTTGATGGGAAGGTACCCCCAAACAGGTTCCCCAGGAACTCATAGACAAAGGTGCTGCACTGTTTGTGGGTTTACCTGAAACTGGGAAGTCAGGTGAAGCCCACAGTGCGGGTTTCTCAGCAAAGTGCCTGACCGAGGAGCCTGGGACACACAGGTAAGCGATTTGGGGGGTGCGTGATTCCACAGGCTTTGGACCAAAAGGGGCAACCTAAGGTCAGGTGCGCTAAAGGCATAAACCCTGTAATTTCCACAGTCTGTTGAAGATGGAGTTTAGAAGAAATAAGACTAGGAGTTGTCCGGGTGCACACAATTACACACTTGTTGTGACCATGTACATTATATATTCCTAATTAAGACTCACACTGGGAAGAGAAGAGTAGTCCTTCGCCTCCATTTAAATGAATTCATTTAAAATCATCTTAAACGATACAGGTCTAATTTGTCCTATATTCATGACAGTACGTCGCCAACTACAGTAGCCTGCCCACGTAGGAGAGTCTTCTATTATGGTTAGGCAGCTCACACGCGGTGCTAATAGAGAACAGAGAGTATACAGCCTTCACAGCTCACCATGTAGCACAAACTGTTTTAAAGTATTAAACAGGAGAGAAAAAGCCATCCATTATAAACAAAACAGATTTGAAAGAGATGCATGTAGACAAAGTTAAGTAAAGTTGTTCACACATTGCTCCTTGAAAATGACAAATAATTGGATTTTGGAGAAATGCTGTCCCTACTAAGGTGAAAGTATCACAACTTGTCACATCCTCTCGAAGCAACCACCCTGCCCACAGCACCCTGGAGGAGGCTTGTTCTTTGCTGGGTTACCAGGACTAATTCCCTAGGGCTCTGGGTGCTGGAGAAGAACCACAGGGTTTTTGACGGGATGGTCATAGGATCTGTACCCACGACACGGCCAATTCCAGGTCCTCCTAATGCTGACAGAATGCCTTTCTCTGGGCCGGGGATATAGCTCAGTGGTTCTGGCGCCTGTCTTGCAAGCGCAAGGACCCGGGTTCGATCCCCGGTAGACACATACAATACTGGGCGTGGAGACTCACCCCAGCAGCAACCAGTACCACATACCACAGTGCCGGGCGTGGTGGCTCATGCCTGTCATCCCAGCACTCGGGAGGCAGAGGCAGGAGGATTGCTGTGATGTGAGTTGGAGGCTGAGCTTAGGGCCAGCCTGAACCACAAAGCGAGACCCTGTCTCAAAAAACCTTTAAAAAAAAAAAAGAATGCCTTTCTCCCATGAAATTCAAAGTTTTTGGCTGCAATTGATATTTCTATTTTTTTTTTTTTTTTTTGGTCAGGATCTTGCTTTGTAGTTCGGCTGGTCCTGAGCTCACTGTGTAGCCCAGGCCTGGAACTCACAGCAATCGTCCTGCCTCTGCCTCCCCAGTGCTGGGATTACAGGCATGAGCCACCACGCCTAGCACTGTTGTGTGTAGTTACTGGGGATCAAACTGGACAGAACCAAGGTCCCTACGCTTGCAAGGCAGGCGCAGAAACCACTGGGGCTAGCCCTGATATTTCTGTTTTAGAGAGTCGAGTGATGGCAGTGTTCAAATGAACACAAAATAAATGATGCTAATAAGAAAAATCATGGTATTTCAGAAACACCAGATATGCAGCCATCAGAGAAAGCTGCAGATGGACATCTGGTGGCTGCCAAGCAAGGAGGCTGCTGTTGGCCTCTTGGGTGGGGTGAGGACTGATGGAAACTTTGCAGGGCCACCTGGACACAGGACCTAAATCTGCTCATGTTTATGCACCTTGATCAAGAGAGTCTTCCTCTAGGAATATATCCTGACACCCTGTTAAATACGTGAAAAATAAAAGCTGCAGCGATGCCATTAATAACAAACTGTTATTTATAACAGTGCAACTTTCAGAGTCACCTAAATGTCCAGTAGCAAAAGCTTAACTATTTCAATTCTCTCTCTCGAGTAGAGTCTCATACCATTGAAAAGATCTTAAAATAATCATCAGGAAAGAGGTCTGCGATACTTTAGAAGAAGCAGATTCCCCGGGTGGTTGGATTATGGTCTTACTGTGTCTACGGTGGACTTTTACGTACAAGATTCAAAGCGTACATTATGTACTTTCAAAGGTTGGGGTAGACCAAACGCCCAAAATATTCCCCAGTCCCCGCAGCTTGTTGCATGGATTCTGGAAAATTTTCCTTTTTTTTCAAACTCATCTGTGTTTGAAATTTCTTTCTACAATAAATGTGTCACTTACGTAACAAGGGAAAAGAAGTAACTTTTAAAACATCAATCTTTTAATGTGAGTTAATTTAGAGCAGAGTTTGAAGTGCACTTTGGGGGAGTATGAAAAGGGGGGCGGGGCTGTTGCATCTCTCCTTTTACGGGGAGGGGGGGGACACACCAGTTTGTTATGTAAATGAATCTATGAAAGAAGCTCTTCAGCTTCAAAGAATCACGAATTCCAGTTCTGCAGTAATTACTTCCTGGCAACATTAGCATTAAAGCTCTTACCTGAGAGGCGAATCTGCCTGGTAAGAAAGCAGTCCCTTTCCCAGAAATCCCCCTTCTCTTTCCGCAAATCCCCTGGTAGCATCCTAGCCAGAATGCTTCTTCCATCTCAACTGGAGCCAGGGTCCCCTGGAGCATTCGGCAGAAAACCACAGGGAGCTCATTATGTAGCCAGGCTGGCCTGGAACCCACGATCCTCCTGCCTCAGCCTCCAGAGTGCTGGGATTACAGGTGTGCACAACTACACGTCTCTCTGGATGAGACTGGGGCGGGATGGGGCGTCCCAGTGCCTCTCCGTAAACCTCCAACAGAAACACCTTACAGACTCTTCCCTTTCACCCCTCGACATAATCTCTCCTTTCCATTTATGAAAAGCTGAGTGTGCACCTTCAGCTGCAGCATCATTTATTTTACAGGGAGAAAATCGGTTTAACGGAAGAAATGAAATCGCATTTCTGTTGCTTTCTGACCTGCTGCGCACTCCTCCGGCTGACCTGTGGCGCGGCTTTCCTTGGAGCTAAAGCTGCGCCTCATCTTTCCCACAGGGAGAAGATTGCAGGTTAAGTCACTGCTGTTTCTCAAGGGGGTCCAGCCCTCGGAGTGGCTTCTGTATGGCACAGACAGCGGGATCTCTAGGCCTGTCTTTCTCTTTAGATCTGTTTGGCCTTTATCAGATCTTTCCTGCCTTCTTTTTTTCTGTGAGGTCTCGAGGGAGCGCTCTGGGCAGCGAGAAATGCAGACTTGTGTGTGCAGTTGACATTGTCCTTAAATAGGAAATTGATTCCGACGTGTCACTAGCTGAGCTTTTCCTGCAGGAAGTCATGGATTCCTATCGGGAGGGGAGCGCCTTCCCCACAGGCTGAGTCAGAGAAGTGACAGGCAGGCGGAGACAGAGCCCCTCCCCCAGCACCCGTCCCTTTCTGTCGCTGGGCCCTCGGTCTCGCCCTGCGCGCTCTGAGTCTCCATCGACCTCAGCATCATCTGGAGGACAGAGCTGTCTCACTGTTCTGCATGGAAATCCGTGGTGGCTGCAGAGACAAGTGTCGGCGCCCACAGCCGAGGGAGAGCAAAGTGACTGGAACCTTAGAGAAGGGCACACCTTTATCCTTCGCCCCACACTTCGCCCCCACACTTCCGAGGCTAAGAAGTTAGCCTGCAGCCTCTAGTCCTGGCGCACCAGACAGGAACGCGCAAGGTGCTCGCTGAGGCATCGCATTTTGAGGGCCGTTTATTGAAAGCAATACACTCCCCTCTCCAGGGTCACTGGTTGGGTCGGCAGGGGGTGTGGCTGCAAGCAGCTGAGGCGCAGTGGCAGAACCATCACGGGGAAGACATCTGCCCTGAAGGAGTGGTTTCCAGTGTTGACAGAGGGAAGCAAGGCCGGAATGAAGGAAGCCCTGCACGGTGAGGCACACCCGTGATCCTAGCACTCAGGAGGCTGAAACAGGAGAGTTGCTGTAAGATCCAGGTCAGCCTAGAGGTACATAGTGAGTTCAAGGGCAGCCTCGACTACATAGTGAGACCTTGTCTCGAAGAAAAATAAAAGGGGGGTTAGAAAGAGGGTATGTGGGATCCTGCCTTTATGTACACAGTTAAAGTTTTACATATATGCTTTTATTTTCGTCCCCGAAAAATCAGAGGAAATGAAATCACTAAAAATGGTTATTTGTAGAGTAGTTCTAGTGGGTAAGACTTTTCTGAGTGTACCTTTTCATATAATTTTGATTAATATTTAAGTATTTTACATTTTCCAATAATTTTTAGAATCTACAAGTATGGGGATATAAGCCAAAAAATGACCTCAGTGGTTATCAAATCAATAAGACTGTCACTGAAAACAACTAATTCAAGTAGGGCTGAGGGCGTAGCTCAGTGAGATGACGTGTTAATTAGCGTGCACAAGGCCCTAGATTCCATCTCCAGCAAAATAAATGAATAAAACCAATTCAAGTATCCTTTAAATATTACATCTTTATAATTTTATGAAATCTACCCTAAGATCAAAAACTGCAAAGAAATCCTGAACGTTGCCTAAATGAGGTGAGTTGGATGGTGCCCTTGGGAAGGTCTGCTGAGGGCCCCCAGTCCCCGTGAGGGGCCTCGGGCAGGAAGCAGGCTCTTGGGAGACGCAGCCGTGACGGTGAGCTCTGCGCAGCTCAGGACGCAGCCACAGCTGCTTTCTGAGTCAGGGCAGGGCTCTAGTTCGAGGCCAGCTTCTCCAAACCCCTCTAATAACTGGCATTAGAATTTTTAAAAAATGTGTCCATTTGATAGAAGAAAAATGATGGCTTGTTTTATTGTTCATTTTTCTTCCCTTACTAATGGAGTCAGTTTTTTAAAAGACTTTAAAAATATTCTTCCTTTGTGAATAATCTTTTCATGTCCTTCTCTGCTTTGGGTTTCAGGACATTTATATTTTTCCAGTATATTGGTGAGCACAGTGAGCTGTGCCGTTTGCACGCGTGTTTTACGGGTATGTTTCCAACTGGACCCACTTTCCGGGGAGGCTGCTGGTGCTCCGGCCGGGCCCTGGCCTCCCACTGGCTGTCCAGCAGGTCAGGGTCCCTTGACACTCGAGCTCTGGAGACTTGCTGAGGAGGAGCCGCAGGAGAAGCCAGCAGGCCCCAGGACGCAGGTCGGAGGAGAATGACTGCAAAGTCCCTGTCTGCGCTGCTCTCCACAAAGCAAAAAAGCCCCATGGGTCACCCCCACTTGCCTTGAGGAAGCCGTGATTTCCACTGTGCGGGGACTGAGGAAACTGGTATGGGGACAGGCCGGTCCCAGGCGCAGAGGGACTTGGTGCCTGCAGGCACACAGCACAGGCATTTCAAGGCTCATACGTCTAGCCCCAGATCCTAGAACGCTCCTGGTGCACCAGCTGCTAGCTGTTCTGCGAAACAGACCGCCCCAGACTTCGGGACCTTTGTTCCGTCCCCTGGCTTCTGTGGCCAGGAAGCCTGTGGTCATGGTCAAGCTGCTGGCCAGGGCTGGCGGCTGCACTCCCAGCTCAGGCACCTGTGGGGGATAGGAACTCCGGCTGCTCACCCCTCGGGCCTCCTGGGGCTGCCGAGGGTCCCACGCCACCATGTCCAGTGACCAGTGACACCATTAGGCCTGTCTTGTGCCAAGTCTGGTCCTCACGCATGGTGCCACCAGGAGGTGGCGGCCATGTGTACTGTTAGGTCTCCTACAGACCATTTCCAAAGATGGCCAGAGCCCCAGCCCACTCTGCACTGACAGCACAGGCTGCAGCATTGACCGATCTAGACCCTGGCTGCATAGCCACTGTCCCTTGGCCTTTGGGTGCCTGCCTGTCCCCCGCAGATCCCCGGCCTGCTGCTCCTGTCCTGGTCCACCACATCTTCCTCACTCACAGCCCTGGCCCCTCATCTGTGGCCTGGGAAAAGCCTAATCCAGCAGCCAACGAAACCCGGCCAAACAGGGTGAGCTGTGATCCCGCACAGCAGAGCTCTTGGTGGGGGCTTTTCTGGTCACGTGGGTTATAGAGTCAGGACTCAGCGCAGAGGAGAAAAGGCAGCTGCGGCCCCTCGCACTCTGTGCTGGCTGCTCAGGTCACGACGCCACCAACCTCTGCAGCCCAGACCCACCCTACTCCGGGCACGAGGGCCACCCCAGTCCCTCCTTTAGGGGTGAAACGGGGGCTGGCCCTGTGGCTCCTGCACCAGGGACCGTCTAGTTCCACAGCAGGGACTCAGTGGTGGGGACTCCGCAGCGGCTCTTTACGGCAGCTCCTAATCCAGGCCCCGGGGTCAATCGATGCGCAGCTCAGGAGAGAGACTCTGCCAGACTGCAGGAGGGGGCAGGGAAAGCCTCAGTCCAGTGGTCCAAGGACGGCTGCAGCTGGGTCAGGCTGGCTGGCTCGGAGACTCTTGCCAAACTCAAGACCCCCGGCCCTGGGGGACACTTGTGCACTGAACATGTGCCGATACCTTGCACCCTGACAATCTTCCTCCACCCATTTACAGAGGTCCACACTTAGGGACTTTCTCAATCGGTTGCCTTCGCTTTCCTTTTCTTTTCTCCCTTTTTGTGTCTAGGCCTTGCCATGTGTCCCATACTGCCCAAACTCCTAAAATAGAGCGGTCCTCCTGCCTCAGCCTCCCAAAATAGCTGGGCTACATGTGGGCATCGTCATGCCTGGCCACATCCCTTATTCTGCAGTAGACATCATTTCCTGGGCACCCAGCAGTGACCTGGGAGAGCAGCCCAGGTCCTCAGCACCCTGGCCTCCTGCCCGAGCCAGGATCTTAGCTGGAAGCTGGTTCTGGGTTGGCTCCAGACCTGCAGTCCCTCTGTGTGGCACCCGCGGTGTCTGGGGCCCATGCTGGGCTCCCCGAATGCCGGGAGTGTGGCACAGGGGCTTCATGCGCAGCTGGTAGGGGCGGGGAGGAGCGGGTGCCCAGGGCCTGGGCAGGCACACTTTTGTATCCTCAGAGAATAATAAGCAACACGTGCTGGGCCCAGCGCCATCCACAGCACTGTGCAGAGAGTAACTGAGTTCTCCCCATAGTAGCTTTGCGTTGAGTATTGTTACCAGTCCAGAGATAATGAGGGAGAAATCAAGGGCTAAAAGGAGAAGCCAGTTGGTTACAGTCTGTCCAGAGTCTAGATCCTGAGCCTGCAGCCTTTTCCCCTCAAGTTATTGTAATTATTTATATTTTAAAAGAATTTCTAAAATTCTAAGTCATGAGTATAGCCCTGAGAATACATTTTCGCTTTTATTGAGTCACTGGGGGTCACTCCATCCCCGAATACATTCGAAGGGGTTTCCAAATACTCATTATGTTAACAGCCACGGACCGGCTCCCACAAGGCCACCCAGTCAGGAAGCACCCAGTACACCCAGACCCCCCTGGACTGCTGGCATCTGCCCCGTACCGTCCTCTCCAGTGACAGGGTCCGGCCTGGGGTCTCCCACGGAGCCACCGATCCAGCTGTGGGCTCGATGTTTCCAAAGGTTTCAGGCCAATGATTTTGTTCCACGTCTCTGCAGGGCTTTCTGTGGCCACGGTTAGGGCTGGCTTTTGGGGCAGGCTGCCCCTTTAGGCTCTGGACGTCTCTGAGTTTTGTAAAAATGGAAGCAACCTGCGCCTCCACAGCCTGCAGGGCCCAGGGTGCTTGTGTGCGTGGAGTAATCCAGGCCCGGGAGGTAGAGCTGATTCACCCGGTGCTGAGATTTGAACGTGTGCCCCAGACACCTCTGTGCTGCACCCTAACTCCTGACCTGTGAGGGCCACGTGAGATCTGGCACCTTGCTCCCTCTCCTCAAGTGACCCTCCACTATGTAGCCAGCTGAGCATGGCGTCACACGCTTGTCATCCAAGCGTTCAGGGAGGCTGAGGCAAGAGGGTCACAAGTCTGAGTCCAGCCTGGGCAATTTAGCAACATGACAAGATCCTGTCCCAAAATTTTTAAATGATTCATAAAAGGGGCAGGGCAGGACCTTCCTGAGAAAGCCCTGGGTTCGATCCCCAGCAGGGGTGGGGGAGAGCAGACCCTCATCAGTCATCAACACTGCACCGGGGCTTCCCAGCCTCTGGAGATGTGAGGAGTAAAAGCAAAAGGACGCAGGACTGCTGCTAAAAAGAAACAGGAAAACCCAACCCTCCGCCAGAGCCTCAGGAATTTAGTAAAATTAAATAAGAACGAGGCAGTGAAGCACGGCCAGAGGACTGAGCTGTCGCCACTGTGACCCACAAACTAGAACACAAAAGGAAAACATTTTAAAGGGTATTAAAACATGGGGAAAATAAGGAAGACCCTAAAAGGAAAAGGTAAGGAGCCTTAACAATTAAACAATGAACTAGAATAACCAAAACAGGGCAGAATTAACCCAAACTGACAATACGGCCAGAGAGAAGAGCGCAGCGGTTGGAGAGACTCGGAAGATGAATTGCCAAGTGACGAATCCACACTTCTGCTCAAGCCCCAGTGTCCATTCATGCTGTCATTATTCTTGTCACTCTATTTATTTTAACTATGCGTTAGAGGGTAGACCCCCGTACCACAGAGCTCTATGATTTGCACTATTCTGAATCTCAAAGCATCGAGAGATCTCCAAGGCCAGCTATTCCCAGCTGCATTCCTTGCGGGTTCCTGACACTCCTGCCCCTCACCTCTGGGCTCAGGCCTTTCCCAGCAGGCACAGGTGGAGACGACAGCCACCTCAAGAAGAGTCCACCTGCCCGGCAGCCCTCATTTGCATGTGTGCATGTGTGTCTGGGTGTATTGTGTCTGTGCACATATGTGTGTGCATATGTGCGTATGTGCAGAGGAAAGTGCCCACCACTTTTTGTGACAGGGTCTTGCTTTTTGTAGTTCAGGCTGGCCCTGAGCTCAGCCTTGAACTCACAGCAATCCTCCTGCCTCTGCCTCCTGAGTGCTGGAATGACAGGTGTGAGCCACCATGCCTGGCACTGTAGTATGTGGTTCTGATTGCTGGTGGGCGTGAGTCTCCAAGCCAGCATCGTTGTATGTGGTTACCGGGGGTCGAACCTGAGACCTTGCACTTACAAGACAGGCGCTGGAACCACTGAGCTAACTCTTTGGCCCAACATGTGCCCTTTAAACTTCCTCAGGGGAAAAAGTTTAGAACTGCTGAAAATAAGACGTAGCTGTCAAAAGTATATGAAATTAGCTGCATAAGCTGTGAAATATAAGTCACAGTTATATTTATTCTGAGTGTTAAAAATAGAAACAATTTCAGAGAAAGAAAATCCAAACCCGCCTTCAGTTCCATGTCCTTCTAAGACTCTGGGATGCACGATCATAGTCCCCAGATCTGGGGCCCCGAGGGGCCCCCGGAGCGCCTGATGGCGACACAGCAGGCCCAGGGTGACTAAGTTCCTCTAGATGGGCTGATCAGGTTCTGCAGCCTTCCGAGCACCTGGTAGCCCCAGCCTTATAATGCCCGGGGGCATAATGCTGGGGGCCTGGCTTAGAGGGGAGAGGAAAGGGTGAGTCTCCCCACAAAGCAGCAGACACGTGACCTCCCCAGAGCCACAGATACCGAATCCTGCAGAGTTGCAGAGTGCCCCCTGTCCTGGTGACACCGGGGCGGGAGCTGGGTGGCCTGTCTCGAGGAACCCAAAGTCACCCTGGGCCTGCGCCACTTCCATGGTTGGCGGGAAGAACCACAATCCTGCCAACACCCCAGAAAGAAGATCAGGCCTGACAGACTTAAATCAGGACCACTTCACTCCAGCTCCTATTAATTTGTTTTGAAATAAGCTTCAGAGGGCTGAGGATGTCGATCTGCAGAAAATTTCAAACCTGCCTACCTATAATGGACTCTCCAAAGAGTTACTTCGCGGCCCTGGTGTTCTTAACTCTTGGTCGGCCCCCATCTCTGCTTCTGCCTGCTGCTTCCTGGGCCTGGATTATTCTAAAACAACTGTCCCACAGCGTTATCCGTTCACCCAGAGTATTTCAGCAGGTATCCCTCAGAGATGCGAAGAGATACATGGCTAAAAATAACCACACTACCATGAACATGGCCAAAGAAGTTAATGATTTCTCAACATGGTCAAATGGCAGAGCTGCGCTCAAAGTTCCGTGATGGTCTTTTACATTTTCCTCCAACACACATGTTTCTTGAAAATAGGATTCAAATAGTATCTCTACGTTGTAATTGATTGATATTGTTTAATTGCTTCCTGCCTCTTTTTCTGAGACAGGGCCTCACCATGTAGCCGAGAACGGCCTCAAACTCACAAGGATCCTCGTACCTCAGCCTCCAGAGGGCTGGGATCCAGATGTGTGTCCTGTTGGGACTTTGCTGACTGCATCTGCATGGGGTGCCGAAGACATTGCCCTCTCTCCCACGCTTCCTGTAAACTGGGAAGTTGGTGAAGAGACAGGACTGGAGTCAGGCTGCGTCTCCTCAGCTCCTCTGCTGCCTCCCAAGACAGCGCAGGACCTTACCCCGAACAGCGCCCTGGATAAGACACGGCTCCAGCCTGCGGCGACCCCGGCTCCTCACTGTTTACAGAGCTCTTCCTCCCGGGAGGCTCTCACAGACATAACCCGAGCACTGCTGAGCACCCAAAGCTGCCCCAGGGTAACTGTGCGCCACCTTCGTTTCCATGGAAACGCAGTTTCTGATACAGAACGGGTCCTTATCCAACGCCAGCATTCAGACTCACGGTGTCAGGCACGAGGCTTTGGAGGCCATAAGAGATTCGAAACGGACCTCTGGGTAACGTCATGGCATGAGATAACCGGGACAGCACAGCTTTTCCTGACAGCTTGCCGGGAAAATGTCTTAGGAAGACTGTTCACGTGTTGTAGGAAAATTGTCCTTGTGAAATGTATTATGGAGCTTAGTGGGTTTGGAGTGTTTATTTGGTACTGGGGATACAGGGATGGTACCCAGTGTCTCAGGCCTTGCTAAGCCAGGGTTCTTCCACTGAGCTACATCTCCAGCCCTAATATAGCTCAACATTACATACTAAAAGCACATATTAGAATTTTTTTTAAGAAGATAAACTCACTACTTCTGTGGCATGACACAAGGCGGGAACTGGAACCCTGATGTGTGACATGACACTGTAGAAGTAAAGACAGTCGATTTTTTGGCTTGACTTGGGTCTCTGTGGAAGGCCCCCACTCCTGTCCTTAGTGCCCTGCAGGTGGGTGAGCAGGGACACCCTCCTCCTCGAGCCAAGGCTCCCTGGCTGGGCTGCACCCAGGGGGTGGCAAGCCCAGGCCGAGGTGGGCTCTGGACCCCTCACTAGCTGCGCACTCTGAGGCTGGTTCCGAACTTTGCTGGACCCTAGTTCTCCTACTGCGCAGTGGGGAGAACGATACTTGTTAATGAGGTCGAGCGTGTAACACTGCTGGACAAATGCAAGCTCCTGCCTCTGCATACAGCTTCTTTCTACCCTGACTGTGCATCTGTCCTGCCCAGGGGCACCGATTCCTCTGAGGGGGATGCAGAACAGGAGCTTCGGAGCTTCGGATCGTTCTGGAACCCTGGCAGAGGGGCCAGCCACATGCCCTCATCAGCGCCACCTAAGCTTCCCCAAACCCCAAGGACGGGCTCCTCTCGCGTCCTAGGCTCGGAAGACCTCAGTCTTCCAGTCCCTGTCCTCCATCCCTGCTCAGATTGCCTTCTTCGGCTGCTTACCCCTTTGCCAGGGCCCGCTCCAGCCTGCGCTGAGGCGTGTGGCCCAGACTAAACCACAGGGCTGCCTGGCTCTGCTGATGGGGAATGCCCCCATTCTTGTATCTGACTGGCTCACAGATAAACATGTGGCCAATGGATGGCCAACCAGATTCCATGTTTTAGAAATTGTTTTTCCTCCAAGAGAAAGAAAAAGGAGCCCCGCCATTGGCTGTGGAGAGCCAAACAGTGATACACCTTCTGGGTCACCCCGGAAAGCTAACAGAGCCAAGGCCCTTCAACAGGAACTGACGGGCACCCTGGAAACTGAGGGCGGGCTGCTCAGCGTCACCGATGGCTCTTGGTTCAGAGACCCCAGTACGAGACGACAGGGGCAGAGGTACGGTGCAAGTGGGATTAAACTGCTTTGTGCAGGGGACAGCTCTGGACCTCCGAACACCGGACTAGGCAGGAGGGACAGAAAAAGAGAGGTGTGCTCCCCACGTGTCTCTGTGGAAGCCTGGCTTGCTGACCTACAACTCACTATTGTCCAAGAGGAACTCGTTTCTAGACCTGACTGAAGGTATTCACTCAGAGCCCTGCGACCTGGCAGTCTATCTGGAGAGGGTCTATTCTGAGAGCAGTCTATTCTGAGAGCTGGAGATTTAGCTCAGTGGCAGAGCTACCTGCCTTATAAGTACAAGGTCATAAGTTCAATTCCTGGTACCAGGAGAACAACAAGAGAACATCTTCTAGCTTGTCTCACATTGGAAGTGGTCAGGTGAGCTGGTTTTAACCAATGAAAGTAAGCAACAAAGATTGGGTGGTTTCAAGGAAAATAAGAGCTGGCCTGGCTTGCACATATGCTTTACCCCTTGCCTTTCTCCTTTCTTCCACCTGAACTGTGTGTGTGATGGCTGGAGCTCTGGCAGCCATCTTGACAGATGTCAGAATACAAAGCAGAAGGCACAAAGGAGCTTCAGACTGTTTCTGAGACAGGGTCTCGCTTTGTGGTTCAGGCTGGCCCTGAGCTCAGCCTCCAACTCACATCACAGCAATCCTCCTGCCTCTGCCTCCTGAGTGCTGGGATGACAGGCGTGAGCCACCACGCCTGGCACAGTGGTATGTGGTACTGGTTGCTGCTGGGTGTGGGTCTCCACACCCAGTATGGTATGTGGTTACTGGGAATCGAACCTGGACCCTTTCACTTGCAAGGCAGGAGCCAGAACCATGAGCTAAATCCCCGGCCCCCAGACTTCTTTTTAAAACAGGCCAATAGACTTTCACCATGTGAAGCTGTGTTCTGTTTGGGTTCTTGTTGGAAGCTCCTAATGTCAGGCCCAAATAGAACGATATCCACAGATCCAACAGAGAATAAGGGTGTGATCGGTAAATCGCCAGGTTGTCATAAGCGGGACATTTCGTAGCCTTTCAATAACTGCACAAAAAGATCTAGTAACATGCAGAGATATGATGGTGAAATAAGTAGGCCAAAAAACAGAATGTATCATGAAATTTGTTTTAGAGAGAGAAAATGTGGATAAAACATGTAGAAAAAACCACATGAGACATTCACCACATATCAGACTCTTCTGGGTGATGTTCCAGTGATCTTTTCTTTGATTTCTTTCTCCTCTCCTCTCTTCCTTTCTTTCAGCTTCCCTCCTTCCTTCCCCTCCCTCTCTCCTCTTCCTTTTGTTGTTTTTGGCATACTGGGGATCACACCCGGGGCCTCCGCTCACTCTGAGCTACATCTCCAGCTCGGAAAGTTCTACTTCTTCTGTGAGGCAGTGTCTCACTAGATTGCTAAATCGCCCAGGCTGGACTCCAACTTGTGATCTTCCTGCCTCAGCCTCCCAGAGTAGACGGAAGGTGTGTCCACCATCACACCTGCCTGTCTTCTATTTCTTGACGTATGTAATGCCTAAGGTTTCCTGGCCTGGTGGCAGAAGAGTAAGAATAGGTATTTTAAAAGATAAACACGACATCCCTCTCGTCTGGTCGAGACTTCCAGCGCCGGTCCTCCCTCGTCTTTACTCCAACGTCCCTCTGCCCCCTCGCTGTCTCTTACCTTGGTTTCTGGGCGCTGCTGCCTGTCCGTGCTGCCGTTCTCCACAGAGGGGTTCTGCTCTCTCGTACGTTTACGGATTCCCCATTTTCCTGTGAGTCTGTGACATTTAAGAAACAGAGCAAGTTAGAAAACACACACCTCCCCCTTTTCAGGCGATTTCTCTGTGACCAGGGGGGTGTTGTCACCAGGATGGGGAGGGCGGTGGGTGAGGAGGTTACGATGCCTGCTCTGTGGGAGCTGTAACAATGACACACACCTCATCGACGTGTGCACGCATGCGCACAGCCGATGGGAAATAATACTGACCACCTACAAAGTGTGATCAAAAATATGGTGAATGCTGACTTTTTTTAATAAAGAAATTACTACAGTAAAGACACATTGCCGCAAATTTCCCTCAGAATACTTCCTTTTGCTTCAGGCTCACTATTGTCCCTGCCACTTTCTGGGGCAGCTCCGGAAGTGCTATTTCTTGAGTGTCTTCGGTCGCAGTGCTGTAGCTGCCTGGCTATCCTAAACGGCTCCACACTGTTTACCTTTCACGGTCGTCTTGACTTTGGGGAAGAGCCAGAAGTCACGGACGCGAGGTCCAGGGAGTTAGGTGGCCGAGGACACACTGTGATGTTTCTGGTGTTATAATTTGGACTGAACAAAAAATCATTCGCAACTTGTCAGAATTCTGCCCCGTGTGAGTCCTGATCTACACCCTGTGTCTTCACTGCCCTGCTCCAGTGACGGGGAACCTTTAGAGCCGTCAGCGATACGAACAACCCGCACGACCCAGGTTCACCACCGGCCCTAGGATGTCACAGCTCCCTGCATGGGATGGTCAGGGGGTCAACACCAGATCGGTGCTCAGGGCACGGTGGTCACTGACAGGCAAGGGTGTAGAAAGCGGAAACCGCCCCTCCGGGCCTCCTCCCGCCGCGTGACCCCTGAGCCTGAGCCTGAGCCTTCTTCTCTCTCCATGGCTCTGAGGACCCTGGTGGCCAGGAGACCTTTGCTGTGCTCCTGCCCTGTGCCCTTCGTCATCTTCAAGGTAAAGTGGCATTTCCTCCCAGCTTGGGTCAGGAGACGCCAGTGTCTCGGGAACTTCACCCGGAGGGGGTGGGGGACTCTCGGACACCAGAGCTCCGCACCGATGAAGGTCTTTACCAGCTGGCGGTGGCTCTGTCCTGGGCTTCGCGGGCATCCGCTGCCCCGGCCCTGACAGGGAGGCGGTGGCGCTGAGGCTCCTGCCCAGCGGCCCTGCTCCCCTTTCCCACACCCACTTTCCTGGGACCCCGGGGCAGCGTCTGGAGGTTCTATCTGCCATGCCGGGTTCTCTCACTGGGATGCCACAGGTTCCTGCGACCGAGGAAGAGCATTTTCCATTTTTAGCTTAAGTTAAATTTAAGGTTTTTTCCTTGTGTGAGGGACAGAACCTGGGCCTTCCCACATCCCAGCGGCATCCACCACCAAGCTACGTCCTCAGCCCCTTAAATTTAAATTTAAACTGATTCTTGTTTGTGACTGGAAAACTTCTGAGGGTGTGTGGAACACTTTGCATATGTAAATCTTCCGACTGTACATTTTATGAAATCTATATCCAGATCAAGTATCTCCAGTGAAAACTTCGCATGCCCGCTGGGCAGGGCTGCAATCTGAAATGCTCACAGAATTCAGACTTCGTGTAAACAAGGAGTATAAATAGTTCAATGATAATTTCTAGGCAGCTCATTCCACCATACAATATTTTGGCTAGCATGGGTTACAGAAATAGATTAAGATTAATTTCACCCATTTCTTTGTACATTTTTCTTTCTCTTTTTCTCTCTCTTGTTTTAGTTTTTTGAGACAGGGTCACGCTTTGTAGTTCAGGTTGACCCCAAACTCACTTCGCAGCCCAGGTGAGCCTGGAACTCAGCAATCCTCCTGCCTCTGCCTCCTGAGGGCTGGGATGACAGCCTTCTGTGCCTGGCTTCCCTTGGTTCTGGACTCAGGGTTCTGGTAGCGTCGACAGGAGTTCACAGTTTCTGTAATCCCTGCTGCTGTCTGGCGGCAGAGCCGGCTTCTGCCTCCACACCCGGGCTGGCCCTCGGCACTGCTTTGACCAGCAGAGTGGGTGCGAGTGGTCATGAAGCCTCGGCAGAGGGACCCCGGCCTGTCTGAGGTCAGGTCTCAGAGCCGAAAGTCTGCCTTTTGAACTTGGGATGGGAGGTTGTGCCCTGCAAGTTTCGGGGGGCATTTCTGAATGAGCCAATGTGCCGCTGGGGCAGCTCATGGTCTGGTGACCGCCGCCCTCCCCAAGACCTGGGAAACTGTCTCGCTTTCCGCAGCCCTGGCTGATTATCCACTCCGCCCCATGGGAAGCCACGGGAAAAGGGTTTGTAGCTCTGATGTGTCCCACTGTAAAGGTCTCTGAACTGTATTATGTTCAGTAAATACAGGTGTCTGTGTAACTGTTGTGTGGATTAGGCATCGAATCCAGGACCTTCAGCATACGGGGCTGGGATTCTACCACACAGTTACATTTCTAGCCCTTTCCTTTGTTTCTTTTTTTAAAAAAAATTCCATAACTTCTTTGGTTGCCTGGGCTGGCCTTGAACTTGCAATTCTCCTGCCTCATCTTCCTAAGTAGCTGTGATTGCAGGGGTGTAGCACTCCATGATCTTTTTTTTTTTTATTGAGACAGTCTTTCTATGTAGCTCAGGCTGGTCTTGACTCACTGTGTAGCTCAGACTGACCTCGAGCTCATGGTGATCCTCCTGCCTCTGCCTCCCCATTACAGATGTGAGTCCCCACATGTGGGTTTCCACAAGTATATTTTGAGCTGATAACGTGCTTAGAAACTGCTCTGAGAGAGTAAGGGGTCCTGGTGTGAGGATACCCCAAGATTTTAATCTCAGTTGTTTTCAGGACATTCACAGGGAGAGAGGGGTGGGATAGAGCTGCACAGTCGCAGACGACCACAAGTGTGGGCAGCTCTACACCCCACCTGCACATGCTCGGACGGCTGGGGAGGTGCGCTGCGTATTTTAAGCCAACGCCTGTCTGACCGAATAACCTGAGAATCCCACTGGGGAAATTTGAATTCCTCAGAAAATGGCTTCACACTGTTCTGCCCTGTGGGACCCGTGCCCGCCATTTTCAAAACCTTTTATTCTCTTTCCTGCAGCAAGGAGCTTTCAGTCCTAATAACTGCACCTGGATGTAAAGGAACAGCTGTGCCAGCTGTGCCCGGGGCTGACCTGCCAGGCGGGGGGCGGCCCGTTCCGAGGGGCCTCTGGCTCTGGCTCGGCTTCTGTGTCTCATGGTGCGATTGAAGATGGAGTTTCTCTGGAGGGGGATGTAGCAGTGCTCTTCATTGTCCTCGGCGTCCTGGTCCTCGCGGGGAGCCTGCTGTCTATCCGAGAGTGACTCAGCCCTCGCCGTGGCCAGCTCAGCGTCGGTGTGCCCTGAACCACTCCCTGATTTTCTCTGGGGCTTTGCCAGATCTTCAGATTCTTTGGTCTCCATGGAAATAGACCTGATGGTTCCTCGGCAGGAAGGCAGGAGGGTTCCACCTCTCCAGCTCCGCCAGACTGGAGGGCTTTGGAATAGAAAGAGAACAATTTTCAGTTAAGAGTTCTCGGGCTAAACACTCCATTCAGAGTATGGAATTATACTCCCATTTGGGTCTGATGAAATTTGCGGTAATCTGCACGTCCGGCCAACCACATCTTTCTCAATGAAAATTGCAGCTTAACCACTGTAATTTGGGCGCATTCATGTATCATTTTATAATTGAGGCCTGTTTATACTATTCATAGGATGCACTTCGGGGAACATGAAAAGTGCTCTGCATAAGTAACTTTGAAGTAAACAGTTCTTGAATAATTCTAGAGAAAAAGAGTAGCAAAAACAGCAAGAGGATCCAGGAGAGCAACAAGTGTGCGGAGACAGCACAGGAGGGGAGAGGGGTGTGGCCGGTGACAGCTGTCAGGACAGCACGGGGACAGGAGCACGCGTGGCCCAGGACAGGTCTCCTGCTCACGGCGGGGCTAACTCTGATTGGACTGCAGACCTCTTTGCTAAAACCGTGCTTGGGGACAACAAGGCCCCCGCCTCCCGGCTATCTGCTGGAGATGGGACTGCAGAATGACTTCCTGCTGTCCACATGGGGATCCTGTCGCAGGAGAAAGGGGTGCAGCCCAGGACTCCAGGCAAGACCCTCTTGCTGCCCCCACGGGCCTCCTTCCTGGGTGCGGGCTCAGACCAGGCGCACCCTTGGGTGAGTTACGAGCTGGGGACGACGGGCCAGACAGAAGCCCGCCAGCGAGTCTGTGGTTTCTGTTCACTGAGGGTTGGAGCCCCGGGTCTCAGTGACTGGAAGCTTTGGGGACAGAAGTTGCAGCGCTACGATTTCTAGGGGACAGCTGAAGCCTGGACCGTGCACAAGGGGTCAGGACTTGGGAACTCTGGAGAAGCAGCTCTTCTGAAAACAGGGGACCCTCCCCCCACTTCTTCCCCAGCTCCTCTTCTTCCAGCCCACCCGCACCCAGCCTGAGGGCAGCAGGCCAGTTCAGGATGTCAGCAAGAGCAGAGAAGTCTTTTTCCATCCAAGGCAGGGGTTCAGACCCCGGGGTGGGGACTGGAGGATAACCTGCTGCCCTGTTGTCCTCATTTACGGACCTGGACGGAGCCTGCAGACCTCGGCGTGCTGAGGGAGCGGACACCGGGTGGCCGGAGGGGGAGGCAGGCTAAGAAGGCTGCTGGCTGAGCGAGCCGGCTGAGGAGTGGGGCTTGGGTTTCTATCCCCACCGGGTCCCTCAGGCCAGGGAGGGCTGTGCAGTGGTCACACTGAGGCCGGATAGTTACTGCCTCCGGCCTCCCAGGAGTGTCCAGAAGAACGCAGCTTATCCTAAATGTGACAGTGTCGGTGTTGGCAGTCAATCTGACCCTCGCCCTGGGCACATGGTCACAATGGCCACACTGCTCCCAGCCAAGCCGCGCAGAACAGGGAGAGCTAGAACAAGGGGATCCTGAGGCCTGGCGGATACAGCTGGGCCCCACGTCCACTCTGAGGGCGGTGAGCACTGCGCAGGCCGGGCTGGGGAAGAGCAGAGGGACCCAGGGCTCGGCTGGTGCTGGCCGGGGAACAGGGGGGGTGTGGGGGAGTGGGGTGGGGCGGTGGTCAGGGAGGTGGGAGTGCGCCCCGGAGGGTTAGAGTGCTCTTGGGGCTGGCTTGAGGACCTGCAGGGGAGGGGGCTGGGGGAGGTCCGGGACGGCCATCTTCCTGAGCTGACCACGCAGGATCTGAGCTATGCGGAGCCCTGGTGGGGACCTTGTTTGGCGTTGAAGGTCTTTACCATCATCGCAGTGGTCATTGTTATTTTAGGCAGCAGTTTGTAAAACTGAGGAACAATGACAGAGTAGGAGGAGCCTTTTCAGTGCACGCCTCTGAGTTTTGGCAAACACGTGCAGCTTGTGGGACCCTCCCCAGGATGTAGGGCGGCGCCCTGGCCAAAGGAGCTCCCTCCTCCGGCTGTTGCTAGCCCAGCTGTGCCTGGGACCTTGGTGGCCAGTCTGGAAGCGTCTCTCCCACTAGCCACCGGTCCAGATAGGAGGGGCGTCTGGCACTGGCTGAAGTGGCAGTTTAGCCAGCCACTGGGGACGGCAGGGTGGGGCCTCAGGGCCTGTCGTCATTTGCAGCACCAGGTGAGCCGGGCGTGGCTGTATTGTGGTGTCACTAGGGGAGGGGAGAGCGCCTCCCCCCAGCATGACAAGAACCAGTGAGGCTCAGTCACCACACCAAGTTCTTTATATGAGGGGGCTCTAACCCCTGAAGAAATGTATGTGCAAATCTTATCACCTGCCAGACCATCACACACACACACACACATACACGCATGCATGCATGGACACGCACGCATGCACACACACACGCACGCACACATGAAAACTATAATTTGTAAAGATTTTCTGAAAAAACTTCTGAACTTCCACTTCAGCTATTGACTGTTGCAGGCCAAGGTGTCCAGTCTGGAATGTTTTCGTAAGTGCTTTGATTTTAGGGTGTCCGTTAACTGCTAGAAAAGTTACCAGCCCTGAACCCAACCACCAAATCTTCTGATGCTCCTCTTAAAATCCCTGAGTAGCTTTAAGGCCCTTGCTTCTCTGAGCCGGGGGTTCACCTGGGGGAGAGGGGAGGGGACAGCTCTGCGACTGGAAGTGGGGAGAGCGCTTAGGCTGGAGCCATCTTTGCACAGCACACTGTCCACCCACTGACCGTCTGTCCACCTGACACAAAGTCACTGAGCACGGCTGAGCTGCAACCCGTGTCTTTGTGTCCCTCCACGCTGCTCCTCAAGACAGGAGTTGGTCCATGTGGCTCATGGCCACCTGGTGCTAGGCACTCGGCAGGACCCCGTAAACCTGTTATTTACAGTGGATGGATGAATGGACGGAAGGCCTTCCTTCAGCCCTGCAAGTCCTGTGTGAAGTCCACACACTGCTTAACCTCCCGGGCCCTGTTCCGAACGTGCCTGCCTGTAGAGGCTGGGCCCGGGCGCGTACCCATCTGTGTGACTCATGTGGTCCAGTGACACCCGTCCAGATGCTGGATGCAGACAGGCCTGGTGAATCAGACAGGAGCGGCCTTCCCTGTGCCCCCGGGGGACAGAAGGGGCCAAGGGCGACTCTCAGTTGAGGCCAGAGGGCAAGGAGATCCCGAGGCACAGGTCGGGTGTGGAAGGGGCCGAGTGGTGGCCGCAGACCCAGTGGGGGCACTGAAGCCAGCAGCAGGGGTGGGGGTGGGGGCATAGCGGGGGAGGCGGGGCTCCTGGGCGGAGCTTCCAGACTTCCAAAAGCACAGACGCTTGGGGCTCTTGCCGAAACCAGGCTCTGACTCAGGCACTCCGGGTGGGGCAGAGAGGGCACTTCGGACAAGCTCTGGGAGGAGCCGGCCCTGCCAGCCGCGTCACCAGGTGGGACATGGAGCCAGGGCATGCGGCCTGAGAGAGCACAGCAGAGCAAGGGCGAGCCTGGGACGGCAGGAGGGGCTTGAATGCAGCGCAGGCAGCGTCTGGGTGAAGGGGCTGGTGGAGCAAAAGCCAGCCCCTGCAGCACTCCAGGAGAGGCAGCTCCTCCAGCCCCTGCAGCACTGGAGGATTTCAGGGCCCAGCCCCCAAACAAAGCCCAGCCTCCCCAGGGACAAGGCAGTGCTTGCCTTGGGCTGTCAACAGCAAAGGCTTGTTAGTCTCTTCAGGGTCAAAGAGGAGAGACAGGAGCCTGTGCAGAGGGTTTGAGGCAGATGGAAGTATCTGGGAAAGTGTGGGAAAGCTGGAGAGGACCCTTCGTGTGGGGAGGCCCTTGCCCCGCCAGTCACAGCGGAACTGGACCGGATGCCCTCAGGAGGGCAGAGCCTGCCCTGCCCCTGGAGCCTAACACCGTGTGTTCTGGGGGTGCCCCATGGAGAGGTGATGAGGATTCTGGGAACACTGAAAGCAGAACTTCAGAAAGTGGGGAGCAGATGGCAGAGGGCAGGCACTGAGGGGCGCACAGCAGGACGGGCCCCTCCCTGTCTCCCACCTGGGGCTTGAGGGACAGAGGGAAGGCCCCGGCTGTGACAGGATGTTGGGGGCCTAGGTTCCCCCCAAGGCCAAGAGCAGAAGTGGCTCACCTGGTGCCAGACGGTGGACAGACACCCTGAAAACACTGGGGAAAGGTTGGGGGCAGTTTCCTGGGAGGCGGTGGCTGGAAGGTTTGCGCAGCCAGGGTGACAAAGCCTTCCACACTGATTGTTGGCTACTCTTAGGTCAAGAGGGGGTAGGGGAGAAAACTTGGTTTTCCCTCTAGCTGTCAGGAAGTGGGTTTCAGGGGACTCTGCCGGAGATGAGAGTGGCACAGAGCTGGCCTGGATAGGTTCCACCCTCACAGGGTCCAGCCTGGGCTGGGATTCACTGGGAAGTGACCTTGAAGGTTAAATATTAACGACAGCAAGAATGTTAGGGTTGACGTCTAGACGTCCCCCGACAGCCTCACACTTCTGTAGGTGGAGTTTCAGAAGGTGACTGGATTTGGGGGCTCGGCCACCCCAGAGGAAGAGCCCGCTGCGGCCTGGAACTGGAAGGGCGCTTCTCCCTCCTGGCTCCACCTTCTTTCCCCTCTCTCGGTGCTCCAGGCCGTGAGCCAGACCCCGCACTGTGCTATCCTGTCTTGGAGCCAGCCGACTCTGGACTGGAACACAAGCCAAAGCAAACCTCTCCTAGGCTGTGAGCGTTCAGTGTCGTGTCTCCGCTCTGCGGGAGAGTGACTGAGACACCAGTTAACGATCAATTTTCTCTCCTTCTCTTTCCTTCTTCCTTCTTTGCTTCCCAAGAACCCAGCACGGAGCCCAGAGGCTGGGGAATGCCAGGCAAATGCTCTGCCATGGAACTGCACCGCAGCCCCTGTCATAGCGTCGACTCCCAACAGCCTTTGAGAAGAGAAAACTGACACCGGGAGGCCCAGGAACCTTCTCAAGCTGCCCTCCCCCCAACCTTGCTGTCCGTGTCCCTCCACACGCAGCAGGAAGCGGGTTGGAGCAGGGACAAATTCCTTGCAGGGGGACCAAGGGACAAGGCATGTGTCGCCCGTTCTCTGGCGGCGCAGAGGCCCTGGAGGTGGTCCCTGGATGTGTGGGAACCGGATGGGTCCTGAGAGGCCGAGTGAGCTGGTCTACCTGAAACAGTCGGGATGCCAGTGAGCACAGGGGCACCGGCTGTGCCACCAAGAGAGCCACTGACAGAGGCAGCAGAGCGAGGGGTGAGGACGAGATGTCCCTGTGGGCCACAGTCGCCTGCGTGTGTCCTGGGATTTCGCAACTAACACCTCCCCGCCAGCCTTGTCATGCCTGGCCAGGGACAAGCCCCCTGGGAGACTGTGAATGGAGCAGTCCAGGCACTTAGGGCGACGCCGGCATGAGGGGTGGAGCGTGAGAAGGGGAGGGGTCCTGCAGGCTGGGCGGGCATGGGGCAGGGAGGAGAGCCCTCTGACAATGCGACCTTTGAAAAATACAATTATTTCCAGGTGCACTCTAGCTGCTTGAGAGGCTGAGGCAGGAAGATGACTTAAGCCCATGATTTTGAGACCAGCCTGAGCATCACCCTGTGTCAAAAAGGAAACAAAGTTTTAAGTTTATATTTGGAGAACAGCTGCAAGTGATGGGATTTAAAAACAGCTCTTCAAGGAACAAAAGAGCATTGAGCTGGGTGTTAGGAGCTGAGGCTCCGAGGGTGTACATTTGTACACGGCTGGAGCTTGGAGGGGGATGAAGAACAGACAGTGAGGAATCAGGTTACGGAGGAGAGCGTACAGGAGATGGGGAGGTTCCAGGACCTGCCAGACACCTCCCCAGTTGCTGGAGGAGCCTCGGTTTGCCAGGGCCATGGAGTCTAAGGAGCCAGGACCAGAATTGCAGCAGTCAGCTTTTGGTGACTATAACAAGTGCCTGCAGTGATGAGCTTAGAGAGAGAAAAGGTTCATTTCAGCTGGTATTTTGCTCCATGTCTGTGCAGACGCAGTGCTTTTAAGTTTCTGGGTGGGTAGAAATAAGTGCACTTGAAAGCAAAACCTTTCAACTCATGGCTAAGAAGTAAGAGGGAGAGAGAGGACGAGGCAGGATCCTGTGACCCCTGCAAGGGCATGCCCAGCTGTGAAAGCTGTCCAGGGCCCCACCCCCTCACATTTCCACCAGCTCCCAAGAGCACAAAGCAGGCGATGGAGCCTCGGCTCACTGTCCACAGAGAGACGCTCTAGGTCCAAGCTCTAGGAAGAAGCTCTGTAGGCTGAGCCCCGCCGTGTGGTCCCATCTCCTTCTGCCTCTGCGGGTGGGGAGTCTCCGATTAGTCTCCTTCAGAAGTCTGAGCAAAGCTTAGAGGAGACAGCAGCTCAAGTTAGCCTCACTCCAACTTCCCACACAAATACCAGCGTGGTCACAGGATGGGAGGCAGCTGCCTCAATACTGGAAGCTAAAATCAGGACCCCAGTTTGGGGGGGAGTCGCCTGGGGGGGGGGCACAGACCAGCAGGCAGGAGAGAAGGGAGGTGAGCAAGGGCTGGTGAGCAGGAGACCTTTACACTGTGGGTGCGGTGTTGGTTGGTTCAGCTGTTAGTGAAAACAACAGGAATCTCTTTAAAACTAAGCAGAAAACTACCACATGATCAGTGGAGCACTTTCCCCAACACACGCTGGTGCTGAGGTTCTGCCACCACAAGCCCCAAAGCTACGAACAAGCCTGAAACCTCCGCTGCTGTAAGCCAAAGTAAAACCTACCCTCTTTGCAAGTTGACCATCCTGGGTGTTATTTCTTATAGTAACAGAAAGCTATCCAATACATCCACTAATGGATACCTAGATCCAAAGAGAAATCAATGTGGGGAAGAGATACCTGCCTTCCCTGTTCATTGCAGCCTGACTCACAGCAGCCAAGATAGGAAATAAACTTATGTCAATCAAAGAATGAATAGATCATGTGAAAACCAGGTGTGGTACAAGAGAGCTCTCTAGGAGGATGAGGCAGGAGGATCGAAAGTTTGAGTCCAGCCTAGCCAATTAGTGACTCTGCAAGACTTTGTCTCCAATTTTAAAATTTAAAGAGCTGGGGATGTAGCTTGGTATAGAGAACTCATGTTTAATCTCTAGTAGTGGAAAACAAATGATATATATATAGAGAGATAACATATATTATGGATATATACAATATATACATACATATATGTACATCTATATGTACATATATGTATATATATTTGTACATATATATATATATATGTATACATACACACAATGGGATATTTAGGCCTAAGAGGAAAACACGCCATGTGTAACAAAGCAGACGATCCTAGAGGAGGTCACGGTACATCAAATAAACTACATACAGAAGTGCAAACGCAGCTCACTCCAGGGGGATCTAAGCTAGTCGGACTCTGAAGCAGAAAGCAGAGCAATGGCTACCAGGGCCCAGGGAGGGAGAATGGCGAGAGACACAAGCTTTCCACCATAATGCGAGCACGTTCTGGAGACCTGGTGTAGAGCACAGTGGGTGATGGACGTGCTCTTCACCCGAGAGTGGTAACCATGTCGTGTGTCCAATCGTCACATTGTATACCGGAAATACACTCAATTCTTGTCAGTCAATTTAATGTGTAAAAAGGCTACAGAGCATTTATAAATCAGAAGGTAACATTTCTGGGCATGGAGGCAAGCTGCTATAATTCTAGCACTCTGGAGGTTGAAGCAGGAGAATCTCTGTGAGTTTGAGGCTGTCTTGGGCTATATAGCACCCTGGGTCCCTGTGGGAACAGGAGGCTCCCTGCTGGGGGCCCACAGAGCTCTGGGAGTCGAGGACCACCGGATCTTGGTCTTTTGATCACCCCTCCTGTCTCCCCGGGTTTGGGGGGACACTGACCATGGTTCCGGGCCTGGCTGTAGGTCCCAGGACTTCTGAAGGCAGAGAGCTATTGGAAGACTGTGCAACAACGCTCATAGGCGGCCTGGCCAGGCACGTGCTTGAGAGAACAAATAATACTGTGAAAGCCAGGTGTGGTGGCAAGTGTTTCACCCACTTTGGAGAAGACCCAGAGTCCCCTGAGGTTTCTTGGAGCCCAGAGTCTACACGTGGTACAGTTTGGAGGAGCACGTGCTGTGAAAGGACTTCAGAATGTGCGTAAGGGACTGGGGATTTAGCTCAGTGGTTTTGGCACCTGTCTAGCAAGTGCAAGGACCCAGGTTCGATCCCCAGTAACCACATACCATACTGGGTGTGGAGACCCACGCCCAGCAGCAACCAGTACCACATACCACAGTGCCGGGC
>PVIR01024191.1:0-26068 GCA_004026965.1 Petromus typicus | reverse complement strand
ATGAGAAAGAAATATTGCTGCTGTCTGCAGATGGGGTCCGATGCTGAGGGGAGAAGATGGAAGTGCAGAAGTGCTGAGACCCACTGGGAGTGAGCTGGGGGCTGCAGAAGCAGGAGCAGGGAGCAGATGCCCTGCTGGGGCCACCCAGCTGTGCCCTACTGAATAGAGGAAACAATAAGAAAAGACTAGAAAAAGGATGCCAAAGATGTATTTTTGCTTATAGTTTATTTATAATTCTTTATGCCTAGGGTAGCACTTGATATCAGAACACTCATGTCCCATGTACTCACACTCCACATACATACACAGTACAACATTACCATACACATTGTATCTTTGGTTGGTAGATATGTAAGAGTCTCCTTTCTCTGGCCTCCTGTGCATCTGTTGCTTAAGCAGATGCGCCAAACACTCTGTGTTCACTATAAAAATGTTTGGAAGCAAGTCCTCAGGCAGTGTCCATGCAAGGACAACTGGGAGAGCTTAGAGGACTGTACTGATTAGATTCAGGCACAGAACTTGATACTGTGTCCATTCAGTGTGGAGTGAGATTTCAAGATTTTTCTGTCAATCTGTGCTTTGGGATTGGAATGGTGGTGCATGCTTATAATCTCAGAGGTTTGGGAGGTTGAAGCAGGAGGGTCACAAGTTCAAATCCAGACTGGGCAATCAAGTGACTTAGCAAGAGTTTGTTTCAAAATAAAAAATGATAAAAGGCTGGGGTTGTAGTTAATATGAAGGTCTTGTGGTCAAGACCCTATGCTGCAAAAGAAAGGGAAGAATAGAAAGTAAGGAAGGGGGGAGGGAAGAAGGAGTTGGCTTGGGTGAATTGAGGCTTATCTGCTAGGTCCATCCTTTTGGCCCTGGGTTGCTGATGTAATGTGAGTCCCAGCTGTAGCACTTAAGTTAGGGTGCTGTGAGCAGAGAGGCTCACAAGAATGAAGGCATTAGCACTGTGATCGTCTTAGAGGAGAATTTTGAGAGACATTCTTTATGAAGATCTGAGCAGGTTGATGTAACAATATGTCACTTGAATTAGCCCCATGGCTTCATTTGGTCTTAGAAACAGCTATCGTAAAGGCAGGGAAAAAAGAGCCTACCAAGAAAACAGTGAGCTCTTTGTAAGCAAGGCCTCCCGGGCTCTGTGGACTGCACAGTGGTGCGAGCCCAGCCCTACTGGAGGGTAATTCCATTGGTTCCACTTGCTAGTCACAGTGACACATGCTGCTCAATTCCTCTTCAGTCAGCAGGACTCAAGGGCTAAGATCTCTGTTCTAAAGCTCTGCAGGTGACCTGCAGCATATAAGGGGGCAGCAACCTTAGAGGCTCTGAAGGTGCCACCACCTCTGGATTTCCACTGAACCCACAGAAGAGCACAGAAAACCTCTCAAACCACAGACTGAGAGGAAACCCAGCCAGCATGGTACAAAGTGAAGATTCAAACTCCACTGTAGAATCAAAGGCAAAGGCCCTGTAGACTTGGATGTAAGTATCCTAGAAATTCTTTTGCAAATATGAATCAAATAAAGTTATTTAATGCTTGTAAATATATTGAACTTTTAGAATTTTATCACTTTTTCTTTCATTTTGTCAGTAAAGAAGTCTCTTTGATTATTCATTGATAAGTAACTCAAAATTGAATAAAACAAATTTTAATAACTATAAACTATGTTTTGGGCTAGGGATTTAGGTCAGTATTTCTGGTGCTGTGTAAGCTCAGTGTAAAGTCTTGAGTTAAATCCCCAGTATCAAACTCCCCCAAACCCAAAACTATCTTTTTGTATCTCTGTGTAAAGAAAGAGCAAACACTACTAAAAATAAAATTTTCAAGTATTTATATTAAAATGTACATTATAAAAAGGTAGACATGAGTTGAATAACTTCTCATTAGGTAAATAGTGTGGCACATATTGGGTGAAATTAAGATATGGATGCGATGATTTGTTTTTATAGAAAACAAAGGTATAATAGCTTTCATTTTATGATTTGTGGAAACACAAATTCAGTTACCATAGTATTCCATTGAATTTTGTCAGCATTATGACTTGAGGTGCTGTGATTCAATCTGTGTCAGATGTGACTCCATGTACAAAAATGCCATGTATAAACAAACTCCTGACTTGTCTCAGTTTAACTTCTTGTAGTCTGTAGAGTTTTAAAGAGTCACTCTGAAAATGTCAAAAGTATTCAAGGCTGGCTTCCAAACTTTTGGCGTGAGGTGAAAATTATGTTAATTGAAAATTTTAGGAAATAATTTTGAAGTTTTTTTTCAGGCTGAGCATGGAGGTAGTGGGAAATATGATGATAACAACAATACTATTTCTGCTGTTAGTTTTTGTTCTTAATAAAAAAGAAAATCCAGAAATTTTCTCAGGAAGGTTAGACACTGTTCAACATGAACACACTCACAAATAAAAGATGACTTTCCACGTGAAGGGTTGAAGAATCCGCTTGCTTGTTTCAATTCTCTTCATCTAGATCATGGTAGAGGCTGTCAATTTACTTCATAACCAAGACTTTCCTGAATGAAAAGAACCATACTGGTATGTAAGAACCAAGATTCCATGACACAAATGATAAAGACAGCCTTTCAGGAAACACATTTTAATCCTTTTCAAATAGTAAAAAGACCTCGAGGGCACACTCGTAAGTGAAATCAATAGGTCACCGATGTGTGAATACTGTATCTTTTCTCTGGCATGAGAATCTGAAGATGCAGATGACTTCTAGGATGTACGATAGATTTTGTGAATTAGAAAATATTCAGAGGGAAAGGAGTAGGGGAAAGTAATGAGGGGAAAGAAAATATAATCTTATAAAAAATAAAAAGAAAGCATGGGATGGTAGAGTGGGTAGGGAATGGGTAAAAATGAGAATCGACTTGTCATATACTAGTACAAATTCTCCATGTTGAGTGCAAGTGTGGCATGTATATAAAATCCACTAATAAAGAATTCAATTAAAAACTAGTGAGTAGATACATGTGTTCTTCCAGCCTTTGTTTCAGAGCAAGTTTATCATAATCAGGTGGAGGTGTGAAAAAGTACCGGTGGCGAGGGCTGATCCTGGGAGCGAGGGAGCTGAAGCCACACTTGCGGGTAACGAGGATGGTCTCAGATGGTCCCTGCTAACTGCTTTGACGGCGGAGATGTCAATGCGCCTATCTCCAGCTCAGAGTGTTTTTAAAGAGGGATTAAATATTTCTCAAATAAAATTAAATATTCACCCATCTATTTCAAGATTTTAAAAGGGATTCTATCAAATACTCAGGCCTGATGGGAAAAAGAGAACTAAACCTTCCCTGACTACCTCGGAGGAAAAGTTTTGGTCAAAAACTCCTTTTCCTTTGAAAGCTGCCCTGGCGCGTTGTGTGCTCTTGCAGCCCAGAGGTGGACGTGGGAGGCCGCCTCCCCGCGGGCTCCTGTCCTCAGCAGCCGCGCCTGGCCGCCCGCCGCGGGGCAGCAGTGAGGTGACCACAGGCAGGTGCTGGGCTTGCGCCCTGTCCTGGCGGTGTCCCGAGCCCCGTGGGGTGCCCAAGTCCAGGAAATGAGAAACCAGCCACCCAAGTCGGATGGAAAATTTCAGGATGTGAGGGGATGCGAGACAGCGAGGCCTGAGGTCAAGGCTCGGGATGACTTTCTGGTTTACCTGTTTACATAAAGCATTTCACTCATTCCTGAAAAAGAAAAAAAAATCACAAAGAGAAAAATTCAGTTGCAACTTTATTTTGACAAGCAGGGTTATAAGTATCCTTGTGTTTTATTTATATTTATACATTCACCATGATCTATATTTGCCCTGTAAACACAACTCTCATGGGATTTTGTCATTTTTCAGAGACCTTTTAAGTGTGCGTATTATGAAGAGGGTGAGGCACTGCAGAACGGAAAAGGACTTTGGGTAAATGTTGATAGTCATTTAAGAATTTCTTTTTAAAGTCTGGGATCGACACTCACGATTTGTTTGTCATGCAGTTTACCTGCAGGCTCTCAAGGGGTGCGGGGAACTGTGTTCTTGGTCTCCATAGGGAGGAGAGATAAAGTGACATTGCTTGCAAATGACAACACTCCGTGGGACGTGGTCCACCCAGAGCACGTCTGGGATCTCGCCCCACCTTCCTCCCCTAGGCGCTGACTTGCCGCATTCCGCATTCCTCCTGCCTTCCCAGTCTTGCCCTGCGCCCTTTGCCCTGCGGAGGGGAACTGAGGTCACGTGGAAGCCTTCCCAAAGCTTTGCCCCACGAGCCGGAGCGCCTGAGGAGCACAGGCGGGAGAGCAAGAGCAACTGGACCTGTCAGAACCGCGACCTCCAGGATGCTCCTAGCAGCACGTCCAGGGCAAATAGGACTGGATCCTGCAGTGTAAAAAGCTTCCCGGATTCTCTCAGTGGGTTCAAGTGAACTTTGAAACTGCAAGAGGAAGAGACTGAACGCGGCGGGTGACATTCTCCTGACCCGAGGAGGAGTCAGAACTATGAGAAAGGACTGGTGTGTCCCTGCCTCGGGCTCGCAGACGTGTGCAGTCACTGCTGGAGGAGCTTCGAAGGGAAGCAGAGAGACAGTATTCGTCCTGGTTGAAGAAGTCTTCTTGCTCATTTCTCTTATGAATATGGCTCTTCCATGACTAAGGTTTCCTTAGAAGAAAGGCTTCTTTGGCCACTTCCCCCGTACACATGCACATTCCCCCCCAATGAATTCTAGAAATATTTGTGGGTGCTCAAGCCCGAGTCTCAAAGTCAGCTATTCTTCCCCCTGGTTTTGGTGCTCCTCAGACTCTCACGGTATTTTTGGAATGAAACCACAGATGAAATCCAAAAGGCAAAAAATGTCTGATTCTTTTCCTCCACGAGTGTGTTAGAACCATAGGTGGAGGAAGGACGCCTTCTTGGTGCGGATGGACCGAAGGCGGGAGGTGAGAGCTTTTCTGTGCCCATGTGCTTTGTCCCTGAGATGAAGGTTGGTCACTGAGGCAGGAGATCACCTTGGCCAAGAGGCCGAGGCCGCAGCTACAAATAAATTAATGCCTTTACCAATCCCAGGGGTCGCCTGCAGGGTTGGGGAGCGGCGTTCCAGAGCCGTGCTCCAATTGGACAGAGCAGAGGCGGGCTCCGCCCCTTGAGGAGGGGACTACTTAAAGAACTGCAAAGATTTTTCAGTGGAAAAGTCAGGCCTTAGTAGACAATGAAGTGTGAAATCGGAAACAAGTGATTCTCGGGGATCAGCCAGAGATTTTGTCTTTAAAGTGCATTCTCCTAAATTTCTGGAACAAATACAGGATTTGACAACACACAATTATTATTTAAATTTTGTTGTAAATGCTGATGCCTTGGTGGGTCCCCTGGCAGCCCGGGGCCTATGCTTGAAGCTTTTGTCCTCCTCCAGCCAGCTCACTGGGATGAAGCAAGTGTATTTCTAGAGGATTAAGGAAAGCCCTGGAAGAAGGCTCCAATGCCAGTGTTTAACTTCTCTTTTCTTTCATTTTTTGCTTATGTTATATGCTGTCCAAGTTGCTCTGGGAAAAATCTCTCACATCAAGCTGTGGGGTACATTCACAATGAGTAGCAGAAATGACAACTTATCTTTATTTCAACATGGAAATGTGGTTTCTCCAGATGTTTCTAATGTTCCAAATAAGGATTTCCAAAGGCTGAACACGGCACCGAGTCTGCCATTCTACAAGCCTCCGTTCTGAGATGGTGCTTCTGTGCAGCACTCATGCACACACGCACACACACACACACACACACACACACACACACACACACACACTGACATACATGAAATGAACACATGCTCCTGTGTGCACACAGTCAGAAATGCAGTGATTGAAGTCTGTGTACAAGCAAAGATGATTTGAGGTGAAACACTTTTTCTTCCTTGACATAGTGGCTGATGACAGACATTGATAATAGGCAACTGTCATATTTGTAGAACTGCTGAGGATATGAAAGACAAGCAACCCAGCTGAGTGGTGGGTGAATCATTTAGGAGGCAGATTTCCAAGACCACAAGAAATCAGAATGGCAACCTAGAAGAGACTTTGAGAGTACACATCAGACCACAGGAAAATTCCATATGTGTTCCCTTCTCCAGCACAGTGAGGAGAGAGAGTGGAAGAAGAGGGGAGTGTCAGGGACGGATCACAATGCTGGAAGCATAGACTTTGTTACAGTTAGTTTTATTTCCTCTTATCTTTTCTTAAAAAATTATGCTTTATCTTTCCCATGGGGAATATATGGAAACTGAGACCAAAGTAGGAGGATCTGAAAAAAAGGTATTAATATAGTGACAATGTTTTAGCTGCTGCATGGAGAAGCAGTTATTTGGTGATGTGTGGATGTTCGTATGTGCTTTGCATTGCTTCAGTTTTTGCATCTTTTTCTTATGTTTGAAAGTTTTGAAGTTTCAGGTATTCGCTGTACATATTAATGAGGTTCCATGAGACATTTCCATGGTCGTCTGTGGTGTGCACTGACCAAATCCAGTCTCATTTTGCTCATCTCTAAGCATGTCCAATATCCACTAATCAGTGTTTTACTTTCTAGTTGACCTTCTTCTTTTAACTTCCACATGTGAGAGAGAACGTGTGATGCTTGTCTTCCTGAGTCTGACTTATTTCCCTTAGTACAGTGTTCCTTGGTTCCATCTATTTTGCTGGTAACATCAGTATTGCATTTTTCCTTATAGCTACATAATATGCCATATATATCATATTTTCTATAAATGTTCACCTACTAATGAACACTTAGGCTGATTCTGCATCTTAGCTGTTATACGTAAGGCCAAGGTAATCATGAACATACAGGTATTTATTTGATTTGATTTGATTTCATTTCATTTGTGTGTGTACCCAGATGATCAACCAAAATATACGGTATGTCCGTTTTTAATTTGGGAAGCACTTCTGTACTGTTCTTCTAAATTCACCTTTCTAACAACAGTGTGAAAAAGTTCCCTTCCCCACATATTCTCCTCAGCATGTTATATTTCATTTTTTGAAAATAGTCGTTCTAAAGTGAGATGATATCTTCTTGTAGTTTTCAATATGTTTATTGGCTATCATGGCTTATGTCGAGGTGTCCCCTCTAAAGCCTCCAGAGGTCCTAGGAGGGGCTTTTCAGAGGAGGCTGGAGCTAGGGAGTGTGATGGTGGATTAGGGTGTGTGAGTGTGGATTAAGAGTGTGTGATAATTACCTTGGATTGGTGTGGTTCTCAGTGTGGATAATGTGAAGCCCTACTTTGGATGTGGGTGGCACCATCCAGTAAGCTTAGAACCTGGTGGGGGGGGGTAAGGAAGGTTCTATGCTGCTGCTGTTGCTTTACAGCCTTCTGCCAGCCACACTGTGAAATGTCCCTCCTCTGTGATGTCCCTCTACTTACTATGCTGTCTTGCTTGGAGCCAGCTGATTATAGATGAAAACTTCTACAAATTGACCTAAAATAAACCTTTCTTCCTTCCACTTTGGATAGTGGGTATTTTTGTCTCAGCAGTACCACAAGTAACTGATTGGCCATTTTTAGTCCTTTTTTTGGGGGGGTGGGTTCCTTTATTTGTTTTGTTTTGTTTTGTTTTGTTTTGTTTTGTTTTTGAGACAGGGTCTCACTTTACAGTTCAGGCTGGCTCCAAGCTCAGCCTCAAACTCACATCACAGCAATCCTCCTGCCTCTGCCTCCTGAGTGCTGGGATTACAGGCGTGAGCCACCACGCCCGGCACTGTGGTATGTGGCACTGGTTGCTGCTGGGCATGAGTCCTCACGCCCAGTATTGTTATGTGGTTACTGGGGATCGAACCTGGGTCCTTGCGCTTGCAAGACAGGCACTGGAACCACTGAGCTAACTCCGCGGCCCTCTTAGTCCTTCTTTTTAGAAATGTCTGTTCATAACATTTGCTGATTTAGTATTTTTTTTGTTGTCACTTTGTTTTTGGAGATGGGGCCTCACTATGTAGTTCAGGCTGTCTTTGAACTCATTCTGTAATCTAGGCTGGCCTGGAACTCCAAGAAATCCTCCTGTCTCAGCCACAATGCCCAGTGATGTTTGTTCATTTAAAAAATCATATTTTTATTGTATTATACTTTTAAATGATTAAAGTGGGATGGTAAATTATTCCTATAGCCAACTAGATGGTTTTTACTTTAGGATTAGATAGTCATTTCTTTAATAACAGTTTCCCAGCATTCTTTTAGGTAACAAAAATAGGCAAGGTACTAGAAAATGAAACATCACTCTAATCTTAAATAAATTCATAGTCTAGTGAGAAAGATATAAGCAGAAACTTAAAAATGTGATCATGCATACTGTGACTAGGAATACAAGCAAGGACTGAAAGCAAAGGAAGACTTCTAAGTGTAGGTTGTACTGGAACTGAGACTCCATTAACAGGTAGGAATCAGAGAAAAAGGGGGAGGGGCATTAGAGGTAGTAAGGACAGCAAGTCCAGGAGCTTACTTTGTTTAGAGAATCACAGCTTGTGTTTCTGGAGCGCACAAAATACAAAACAAAAGTCATCATTTGCTGAGGAAATCAATGAATGTTTATGTCTTTGGTATCATATACTATTTTTTGGTTTTTAAATTAATATATTTTGAACCTGCTTTGCCACTTTTAATGGTGACTGGCAGAGCATGATGACTCATTTGCATGAAAGCACTGTGCAGACACAACTGCTCAGATAGTAACTTTGTATTAGCCTGTGAGTTGGGCCAGTGGGTCAGAAATTCTTTCACACTAACTTCTCTTCCTTTCCCCTAGGGCTCGGCTTCAAGTCACAGCCATATCTGATATTCTTACCTAGAGAGATTCCATGGATGTCAGTATTGTTTAAATTCTGTCATCCCCATGGTAGAAAAATTTGCATTTTCAGTGACCCCCTGGATCCTTCCAGAACACTTTTCTCACCATTTTTGCATCCGATGTGGTCGTGAATAAATCTTTGGAGAACAGCACAGATGAACTGCACACAGCATTTTGATGGTGGGAAAAAGCAGTTTCCTGGGTTCTTTAGAAATAGTTACCTTGTGAAATTAATAATTTAAATAGAATATCAGGATGTCAGTGTTTAACTTCTTTTAAGTCTTATAATGTTCATTTTTGTCTTATTTAAATCATATAATTTTATAGTTACTGAATAGCAGTAGCTTTTTTGCCAACATGAAACAACATTGAAATTTTGAGGTGATTTAGTGAGATCTTCTTTTAGCCACTGGTCATTGTGGATGAGCTGGATTAAACTGGAGTGGATTCCAGTTTCTTGGGTAGGATCCATGCTTGGTATTATTGACAAGTGGCTAAACTAAAAGTCTAGTAATTTTTATTTTCTGTACTTGTTTAGGAAAAGAGGAAAACAAGTGTCTCGAGAAGTAGCAGTCAATCTTCCTTTTCATACATGATAAGGGTTTGGCATTCATTCTATCTTCTGGGCATTTTGTAGGAAATGGTTGAATTGGACACACGGGTCATTGAGCACCAAGACTTTCCTCCAGTATGCAGTTCTGTTGTGCTTTTGAAGGATCTGCTTGGGTTGGGAAAGGGCTGGAGTAGCTCGTACGGTCAGTGAACTGAGTATAGTCCATCCTCAGGATAGGAAGCTCCTCAGGGACCGGTGAAAGCCAGCCCTGCTGGCCAGGAAAGCCTTTCTCACATAGGCACCCAAGTAAGCAGCAACTTACTGGTCCTCGTAGGGGATTTCTGGAGATATGTGTCAGTTCACATAGCAACTGCACCATTAAGTTTTAACAAAAGGGTCACTAAGTTCTTACAACCTATGGCCTTTGTGTCGAGTATCCAGATAGAGGGGAAACTCTTGGCAAGAGAGTCACAGATGTCAATAGCAGTTATATTCATGAATCATACATATGAAAATCCTGGTTCTAAACTTTCTATTTTTTAAATTTAATTTTTAATTTTTTTTTGTGGAACCAGGGATTAAACTCAGGATCTCTCACATGCCAGGCAAGTGTGACACCACTGATCCGAATCCTTGGTCCTCTAAACTCTTTTTAAAATTCTTTCTTTTTTTTGAGACAGAGTCTCACTTTTGTAGTTCAGGCTGACTCTGAGCTCATCCTTGAACTCACAGCAATCTTCCTCTGCCTCCCAAGTTTGGGATTATAGGCGTGAGCCACCATGCTCAGCATTGTGGTGTGTGGTTACCAGATATAGAACCCGGGGCCCTTGTACTTGTAAGGCAGGCACCGAAACCACTGAGCTAAATCCTTGGCCCAGCTTTAAATTATTTTTATTTTCAGTATTGTTTTCATTATCCTAACTGAATAAAAGTTACTGCAGTTTGTATAATTACTTTATCTCTTGGTAAGTAAAGTTCATAGAGAATAAAGCATTATGATTCAAACTATAGGTATAAAATGAGAGGAAAACAGAATGCTTGATCTTTTCAATTTTTAGAAAATATTTGGGTTTTTTTTCCCTGAATTCATAAGTAAGTTAAGGCTGTAAACAGGTATGCACATTATGTAGAAAGCTAAACTTTACAAAAGTCTTCTTACATTCCTTTGCTGATAAAGCTATATGTATATCTGTTAATAGTCTGTATATCTGAGGAACAGGACTCAGTGTTATCAGCTTCTCGCATCACTCTGACTGACAATGATAGAACCATCATGCCATCCACATGCTTTAATCCATGATGATAACTTGGCTGGGATTCAGATAACGTGCTGTTTGGTAATTCTTTTTATGTTAAAGAAGAAGTAGGTGAGAGAGTAAGATGAAGGAAGGATGAACATTTGTTCTACCAGGCAAAAATAAAAATACTTCCAAGAGGAACTGATTCTATTGATGCACGTGGCTTAAAAGTCATGTTCAGCTTTAAGGAAAAATATAATTAATAAAAAAATTCAGTTCTTCGGTTTGTCACAAATGCTTGTCATTGCGGTGTTGTTACCTTTACCAAGAAGTGGCTCTTGCATCTGATCGGCTAGAGAGCAGCGTGCCCACCTTGAGAAGTGCATGGCAAATTGGGCAGCTGATGACATATCCCCCCTCTTCTTCCCATTTTCAGTGCTGACAAAATGAGACTGCTACAGCCTGGGTTAGGATGTCACTCCCGCCATTAGTTCTTTTTAAAAACTACATCACCTCAGTGTTAGAGAGCTTGATTAGCACGCATCAGGCACTGGGCTCCATCCCCAACACTGATGACGAGAAAAAGCCTATGGATATTTCAACAGCAATTTCTTCAAGACCACTAAAAATAGAGCCTTCTTGTTCAAAGGTTGAAACTGGAAAGAAGAGTGACAGTTCTTGAAATCAGTCTGGATTCTTCTGTGGAAATTGCTTGGGCTGGTTTGTTGATGGCACGAGCCAAGGAAGGAGCTGGCGTCCTGAAAGATGCCCACGTCTGCCTGCGTCCAGCCAGCGCACACTGGCAACAGCCCTGCCTGGAGCTGCCGAGATTTTCCTACATTGTAAAAATTTGAGTACTACATTAGAATCATCTTTTCTTCTAATTCTTTTTTATTGCCTTGTTATTGCCTCAGGAAAGCAGTAACACAAAAGATCCTTTTTACATCTTTGTATTTAAAAAGCAGAATCTAAGAGAGGTTTGTCTGGCTGTATTCACAGGGGAAAAAAATCTGCAGCTGATCAGTGATCATTCTACCAGTAAAAACTCTATTATGGCAAACAAGTTCGTTCATTTTAGCTTATAAAGTCAAGAAAGTGATGTAAACATGCTAGTAGGAAAAAGAAGCTGAATTTGTACTTGATTTAATTTTATAAAGAAACCATTAGAGTTATGCAAGCTTGGATTTCCTTTTCTTTCATTACGTAAAATAGTCTTTCATTGCATAGGGAAGCTCCCATCTCGGGCCCCTTCCATACCTCCATATTTTATATCGTTATTTTTCTCAGTTTCATTTCAAACTCTATATATTGTGTGCTATTTACAGGGATTAATAAAGAATTTAGTATCATTCAAAAAAAAAAAAGAAAAAGATGTGTTTGTTCTCATTTCTCACCTCTGGATTACGTAGCAGTTTTGTTCAGGACTTCTTTCCAGTGAGTTCCTAACCCAGTGATTGCCTAGCCAATCATAACCTGTGAAGCTGGTGGTGTAGACAACATCATTATCAGTACACTGTCAGTGTTCTTAGCCCTGGTCTCCCCAGGCTGTGACTCTTGCATTCTGCGTGTGGTCCCCACACCATTTGTAACAGCCTCATCTGGGACCGTGCTAGAAATGCAAGTTCTCAGGCCCAGTGCATGACTTTGAGTGGATTATGAGGCCTTCTGAAATGTAGATGTGAAATGCACACCCACAGCACGGCTGTCCATACACAGTTGGTTCCTCTTTTGCCCACCTACCACCTTCAGTTTCTCCCCCTCCTCCCTTCTCCTCTGCCTCCACCCTCTAGTCACTGACACTGATGGTGGCTCGAGTCTCTATCTCTTCTTCAGTCTTCTGGACACCAGAGGCTTCCATAGGTCTCCTCAGGCTAAGGCAGATCTAGGGCATAGTGTCACTCTTGTTACAGAGACAGGGAAGGGGAGTCCTTAGTCACTAATCTTTCTTCTGGCACCTGAATTGTGTTTCAGGCTGGTACTTAGTAGAATGTCTTTATCCACAAGTGGAAATAATATATAATTAGTACCAGAATGTAGAAGAGAGTCCAAAGGGCAAGACTGGAAAAGCATAGTGGGAGAAGATATTCTAAGCAGGCACTGTGGGCTTCTTATTGCCCCCATCTGAAGTCGGACAGTAACACTCTTGCCTCTCTGAGATGTGCCATCCTTCCTGCTATATGTCTGGCGTGGCATTTGCCGTTGGCTAGCCAGGGGTTTCCTCATCCACTTTATTCACCTGATGCCATGTGACTTCTGGATCTTCATCAAAGACAAAATGGCCATGAAAGGTAAATGCTTTGAATTGACACAGGCAAGGCAGCCACAACAGTACAACTAATCAAACCATCTGATTCACACTTTGCTAATAAATGAACACTCTTTGCCACCAAAATCTACTGTAATGTAGGAAATAGAACAGCCTTTCAATTAGTTATAGACACATTCATATACACACATAATGTGTAAGTATATATGAGAAAGAACATATTCTTTGCTCAGTAATATCCTTAGAAAGTAAAGCAATATTAATATAATTATTACCTTTTCCTGTATTTTGGGTTAGTTTAGGTGCTATGAAATAAAAAAAAAATGAAAGAGAGAAGAAATTGTAAATTTCCACCAATTTGGGGATAATTCTTTCCTAAGAGTGTTTATTTGTAATTTTGTATGACCATTCCTAAATAAAAAATAAAATAGATGACATGCAAAAAAGTAGAGAATTGGAGAAAAATATATCAGATAACTTTCACTTAGTAAAATGGAAAACATTTTAAATTGATACTCATGTAGGAAATCTCTAAATGGCTTAAGCACCCACGATGGCCACAGATTGGCCACGGGGAGCATCCTGAGGTGCCGGGGTGGGTACTCACCTGAGAGGAGCTCAAGAACTGCAGGATCCTGACACCTGAGGTGGGCGGTGCTCGTCATTGGCCCATGCAGTGACCAGTGGGTGAACTGGAGTCTTCTCTGCACTGATTCCGTTCCTGGCCCATGTCTCTGGTCACTGATATGGTTAGTCCTCCAGGGCTGGAGAGGATTCTTATTTAGCTGTGAAGAACTGAGCCCACAGGGTCTCCTGGGTGTTAGTGGACTGGAAAGGTTATTTCCGGACCCCTCAAAGGTGAATGAAACTTCAGTATAACAGAAATACAGGACAAATTGAAGTGAAAGTGAGATAACCACGTCACAGCACAGTCACACTGCTCCAAGACCTCTTGGTAACCATGGGGACGGGTTCCAGCATCCTCAGGATTCTAAAATTCAAGAATTCTCAGGACTCCTTCAGTAAAATGGTACAGTATTTGCATATAATGGTGCACATCTGTACACTTTAAATCATCACTGTTATCTAAACATTAATGCAACATAAATTAATGCTGATAGTTGTTATATATTTAGGAAATAAGGACAACAAAAATGTTTGTACATTTGAGTACAATCGAGTTTTTCCTCTTAAATATTTAGGATTTGTAGTTGGCTGGGTCTCTGAATAGTGGATCAGGATTATGGCAGTGGTGGTTCTCAGGGGAGCAAAGAGCAGGGAAGGGACAGCTGAGCTTGCAAGGGACCCATGTACTCACTACAGGCGCACACAGCCCCCTCCCTGTGGTGCACGCTGTCTTTCTCTAGGGTTGTCTTGGCTGCATTTCGTCCTGCTGTAGGGTGGGGAAAGGCACATGGGGTTAGGAGCTGGGCCTATGGTTGAGGCAGCATCCCTGGGGAACTGGCTAGACATGGAGATTCTCAGGCCCCGCCCTGGCCCAGTGAACAACCGTATTAATGACTTACAGAATAGCCCGGGACACAGGACCGGACCATGTGCGCAAGGCTGCCCAGCCTGCAACTCAAGGAGGCTTCACATGACTGGAAGGGATTCTCTCTGCCAACTTTTAAAAAAACAAGTCAAGATTTAACACACAGTATAAGGAAGTTCTAAAGCTCTACACACCTAGTGGCTGTGTAGAGAGATGTTGGAACTCAGAAGAAACATAATTGCTTTCAATTTTCTTTGGCAAGAGAAAGTATCACATTTTTTTCCCACTAGATCTTTTCTCTTACTCCTTAGAATCAACTATGGCTGCCGTCTAACTACGTGATGGAAGAGATTTTTGGTAATGCTGCTCAGATGTGGAAAGCAGTTGATTGGACCCCAGAATAAACCAACAGAGGATGTCCTCATGTCCTCTCCGCGGTCCCGACTCCCAAAACAGATGAGTTGCAGCTCTTTCCCTTTGGCCACTGTCTATGAAAAGTACTTCCTGGCCCCTGTGAGGGCTCCCACTTCTCCACGCATTTCCGAGAGAACAAGCTGAAGCAACTGCACCGACTGTTACAACCAGAAGAGCTTTATTAACCACACTGTTACTAAATACACAAACACCCCCATCTTTTACTCAGAGCACTCATCTTCTCCCTGCTATAAATACCGCCCCAGCCCCTTTGGAGTCTGCGGAGGTAGATACGCTGCCATTTCCTCTGTTAATCTCTTATTGTTTGGGAGTCTGGCCCAGTGCCACAAAGGAAAGGCTGCCATGCTAGTTGGTTTTTACATGCGCGCTTTCCACAGAGTAGTGATTACTTCCTGGAGGGTTGAGGGGCTCGCCCTGCTGTTCACCTTTAGTTTACTCCTGGAGTGGCCGATTATACACATTTGCTGCTGAAAATTAAATGTCAGAATATTGGTTTTCGGCCACATGTCAGCTCAGGTAAAGGGAATGTTTTCAGTTTTTCTCCATCTCTGATCAGAAAACGAGAAGAATAGGGAATAATTTAATTTGAAAGCAGTTGCTCCTTAGATGCCGGAATGCATATTCTTTAATTTTGCTCAAAATGTTTCCCATATCAGAACCAGGGACAACTTCTAAGATGTGGATTCTATCCAGAAAAGCCGTATACTTTTCAGAACTATAATTGCCTCATTATACCACAGTGTCCATATTTTAGCTGTGAAAGAAAAGTCTGTTGGGTTTGGAAGACTTTTCAGTCTAAGAAGATAAAAGGCGGGTGAGGAGTGTGGGTGTGTGAGGGAGTAGCAGTGGCCCACAGAAGATGAAGTGTTAATGTACAGAGGATGGA
This sequence comes from Petromus typicus, assembly GCA_004026965.1. Classification (NCBI taxonomy): domain Eukaryota; kingdom Metazoa; phylum Chordata; class Mammalia; order Rodentia; family Petromuridae; genus Petromus; species Petromus typicus. The sequence goes on along the minus strand of PVIR01024191.1, from coordinate 10,406 downwards.
GACCAGCTGCTTTTCATCTCCACGGAGAGCAGACCAGAGGAAATGGGCTCCCAGGCAGGCGGAGAGCTGGGGGCTGTGGGGAACTGCAGTGGCCGGTGGGGCTGGATGGGGGGGAGAGGAGGTAAGAGAAATTCGAGGTGAAACTGTACAAGTGGTTCTGAAGGTTGTTAGTGTGCCAGGTACAAATCCTGGCTTGTGATAGCTTCTAAATATACTGTTAAAATATTTAATATTTCAGGACATGTTAGCATTGTCCTTTTCAACAAATCTCTAATATGTGCCTCACAAAATACAAATCATTGCTCTGAGTGGGGTTCAGCGGGGTCTCCTCGTTCCCATGCTGGCTTGGGAGGAGCAGAATCTTTGGAGTCAGAAAGTCTGTTTGAACTATAGTTTTACAGCCTGTCCCCTTTGTCACCTTAGCTCCATTATCCAGCTTTCCCGAATTCAATGTCCTTATCAGTGAAATATCGGCATCGCAGAGAGACTGTTGCCATTGTGGATCATACACACAGCGCTGGACATTTCCCAGGACAAGTACAGGTCTGTACTTCCCATTCACGACTGCAGTGGGAACAGTTTGTTCTGTCATATGAGGATCATCAGCACCAGGGACTGTAAAACATGTTACTGGTGAACTTGTGGGACTCGATTACTACTTCACATGTTAGGAGACTGAAGCACAGAAAAGTTAAGTCACTTGAACTGGGTCATGAACCAGTGTTTCTAGGAAAATGTGGAGGCTCTATTTTTTTTTGGGGGGGGTAAGGCTAAATCCATTAGTTTTTTAAAAAAATAAATTGAGTTTACTGGTACATCTTAGGAATACATTATGACTGCATTCCTCATTGCCAATTTGTACCCGTACATAATATAATCTCAATTCTTACTTTTCCCATTGTAGGCTTTAAAACTGTACTATTCTTAGTATACAACACAGCTTCATATTATGCAAAACAAGAGATACAGAGGATGTTTGTGTACATGTGTCCCTATTGTTGAAATCCATAATTTTCAAACTGTGGGCTCTTAGAATGTCTACTAGACCTTGTCCATGTGACCGTATTTGTCCCCCTTCCTGACTTTCTCAGTATCTAAGTATTTAGGGGGACTTTCATTATGAGGCTGGGAGATCCAACAGTAAGTTGGGGAGCTCTTGGAAATGATCAAAACTGTTTCCAGTAAAAGAGGATATGTTGAATATCTTTTAAATGTGACCTTTCTTCTGAATCTATTATTTTATTCATTCATTCCACCAACATTTATTGATATGCTGTGTACCACATAATGAAAATTTCTGCTCTGAGGATGTTCTAATGAAAAAGAAGATATTAACCAAACACTGTGGTCTGACAAGGACTGTCCTATAAGTGGTATAAATCTCCTAGAAGTGGTGAAATTGGAAAAAATATCAGAGAAATATATACAGAGCCAGGTCTTTCATCTATTGTAAGAGAGCAGAGAATCATTCAATGACTGTGTTTGTAATTTTAAAAATTCTTTAAAAAGCATTTATAGAACACTTTAATATCTGATATACCTTAGCTCTGACCCATGATCCCTTACTGAAACTAAAGTATGTTAACTAAGAATGAAATCAGAACCGTGTAGACATGGTTAATAGTAAGAAAAAATAACATTAATTCTTCATTAAGAAACTAGACAAATTGACTTTTCTTTCCAGAAAATTGTTGTTTAAATTTTGGACACTAGGAAATTTTACCTATAGATCTACAAGAGAGAGAGGGGGAGAAGGGGGTCAACGTGGTTCATGGATGGCCAACCAGAGGGCTCAGGAATGCTCAATTTATTCACACTTCCCCTCTGAAAAATATTTCTACGTGTCAGCTGGCTTGTAAACTTTCACAGGATTACTGGGAATTCTTTCTGTGCATGAGCTCAGTTGGTCTTTTACTAAGTTTAGAATCTCTAGTCAAGCTATCAGCTTCCTCTTTTTCACCCATAAATTACTGTTTCAAATGATTTTGCCCTTGAAACATGATAATAATACCAAGTTTTATTCAAATATAGAACTATATTATATAGGTTAAAAGTGTACGTGTAACGCGTACTGGAAATAATGTGAACATTAAGGGAATAGTATTGGTATTCAGTATTTCTCATATCTGATAGCCTCGCACTAAGATCTTTAGTCCCCACTTTTGTGTATCGCTTAAGGAATAAGCATGATTCTGCAAGTCTAGTCACACAAGGGAGAAGTGGTGAACAATAGAAGGGACTGTCCTCTCTTGGTGGGTTTGAAATTTCTGTGCAAATATACGCACTGGTGATTATTGCAGTTAACATCATGGCTTCAAGTTCTGCATATTAGAGTGCACACATTTAATAAAGATGAACCTGCATGTGGAGTGGATGGTCATGCCACACTTGATCAACCACACACACATGAAGTTTGGGTAATTGGTTTGCTCAACATGTGCAAACACTGGAAAATGAAACCAACTTTCCACTAGTTAGCTCTGATCCCAGCACATAGATCGCTTTTTATAGCACAAAATTGGGGACTTGGTTTACACAGTTTAGTCTTCCAGTTTGTGTAAATCTGTTTTTTTTTCCCCCTGATTTTTAAAGGCACATTTGCTTTCCCCTCTTACATCTCATTAAGCAATATTTCTCAAAAAGGTGCCAGGGGCTAACAGTAAAAGTTGCTTGCATAAAGTCAACCTACATAAAAAGTTTTGAGAAGTATTTTGGACCATTAATGTATGACTATTTTACCCTTCAAAAAGTAGAATTATTGTTATGGAGATATAACATAGCACTATTATCATGTTGACTTTTCTGAATGTGACAGTATTGTCTTAGAAGAGTAAAACACCTGACAATTTATTGTTATCTAACACATCAAAAGAACACCTGATACATAAAATAAACACTTTACTTTTTTCTTATTGGCACAAGAAACAAGTTTTTGTATAGGCATTTGGTACAAATTACAAAGCAAGTAAAGTCTTCAAAAATAGTATACATGCAATAAATTTTAAATCAAAAATGTTTATTGTAAAAAAGGACCTAGAAAATTATTTTTTTAAAAAAGAAACATTGATTTCATAAGTCCTCAGGTTGTGTATAGGCATAGCTATAAACAACATCTCACTTTCATACAAAACCCATTCAATCATATAAAAATAAACACAAATTTACATTGACCCATCAACTATACAGTTAATTAAAAAAAGGCACATGGAAAGGGTGTTGTATTATTGCATCGCAGTATGCATTTAAAATAGTTTAAGTTCATCGCTGTGTTTCTAAGAATTCTCTCTTGCACGTATTCCCATTTTCACTTAATTTTAGAAAATCATTAAAATTATTTTAAAAAGTAAGACACAGAACATGCATCAGGAATGTTTAAAGCTAGTCTTTCCCTCCTCTCCCAAGGCACAAATTGGCAAAAACAAAACAGAACAGAACAAAAAAATAATTTTAATACATTCTCCCGTGTTTTGTTCTTGTTCTCATTTTTTTTGCTTATTTTTAAAAATACAGTTTAAAGCATTACGATAATCCAAAAAAAAAAAAAAAGGCTTTAATTCAAAGATGTCAACCCGACATCAGACAAGTAATGAAGTAAACTCGGAATACTTTATAAGGCACCTGAGACAGCATCTGGCAGATTCTCTCCCTATAGGAAATTCTATTACGAACTATTAGAAAGCAATACTGGTTTTTCTTTTTCAGTTGAAATGATTTGGCAGCAATGAAAATCTCTGTATTCTTTCTTAGTAATAAAAGATGCAATGTGCTTTCTTGCTTCATCTTTGAGGAGAAAGGTCCTTGTCTTTTATTCTGTCAATCTAGCTGTCAGTATATATATAGTAACTTTTAACTTCACATGGAAAGGATTAACTTAAACTTTAAAGAATTCCATGCCATTGCAGCTTTTAGTGTGTGTATGTGTGTGTGTCTATACACATTATTTGGTGGGTAAGCACAAGAGAAAATGCCTTTGGACTCTTATTTGTCATTTGGCGTCGGAGTGAAGAAATGCATTGTGTCCGAGTAAACATTGATTGCGTCACTCAGTGTGCGACACAGCAGCCCGATTCTTCGTGTTTGTGCAGCAGGGACATTCTGGAGAAGGTTTTGGAGCAGTTTTTGCACTGGTATTTCTTTACATCCGAGTGGGTTTGCAGGTGAGCCCTCAGGTTTGACCTGTCGGCAAATGCTCTGTTGCAGTGAGGGCAAGAAAAAGGCTTCTCCCCTGGGGGTGGGGTGGGGATGAAAAAGAGAGAGAGAGAGCAGGTTTAGAAGAAGCAGAACATCAAACATTGTGAACAAATATCCATCACGTTTTGCCTGGAGAGTGAAGAGTACAAACTGATCGATTCCCCATAAAAGATATCAATGTGAAAATCTGGCTCATTAACATTCTGCATCTGAAAAAGCAGCCAGCATAGTCTTCACGGTGCAGCTGTGCAGAGGTAATTCATGCTGTTCGAGGACTTTCACTTACTAAGGCTTTCTGCTTGAGCAGGTGCAGTTAGCGTCAAGCACCTCCTGTTATTTCTCAGCATTTCCCCTTTTCCCTCTTTCTGTACTGTGAACTTAGGCTATACAAATGCCTTCCCTCTCTGCAGCAGACTCTGCTAAGAATAAGAAGTTCGGCAGCAGAAATAAAAAGGAAAAGAAACAAAGGCACGAATCAAATTCACTTCCAGCCACTGGACTCACTAAGCAGTAATGGGTTTTCCAGCCAGATTGGAACTGACAGAAAAGCTATAAGAAAACTCTTCATCTATTTACTGAGTCAATTGATTGGGCTAGCAACATTTGTATTTGCTGGTTACTAGGGGGCAGTTTCAAAGAACACACAGCCAAGCACATCTTTCCTGATTTTTCTGACTGATCTTTGAGACCCAACCTGCTGAATCTACTTTCCAAAGTCTAAATGCTGTTTGCGGTCTCCGGAGCAGAGGTTGCTAACAAGAGACGGAGCATTTTGTGGCCTAGCAAGTTTCTGAGCAGTCAGGAAGTAGCTATCAATGATCCACCATCAAGAAAAACACCGTGTCACTACTTCATGCAGACCTGACACCCAGCCTGAACCCGAACCAATGTTCTAGCAGAATGCAACATTCTCATCTACATTTTTCTCTTACCAGTGTGAGTTCTGATGTGTCCTTGAAGCAACCAGGGTCTGGAGAATGCTTTGCCACAAATCTTGCAAACACAAGGTAATGTGTGGGTCCGAATGTGCATCTTAAGGGCACCGAGGCTCACGTATTCTTTGTCACAGTATTTACAGCTGAAAGATTTCCTGGACTGGGCGTCACAGTGCAGCTGCTTGTGTTTGGCTAGGCCGGAAAAAGTTGAATACGTCTTGTTGCATAAATTGCATTGAAACTTTTCAGCTTCAATGGCATGGGGGTCTGAAAGCTTGGATTGTAGTCTCTCCTCTTCGTCACTAATGGGACTTTCTGAGCCACTGTGGTCCTTGGATGAGGTGTCAGATGGCGGAGGGGGACTCACTCGTCCCAACGAGGAAGGATATCCGGCAAGAGGAGAGAGGCCACTGGGCAGTGGGGAGTGGAACGGGGCTGCCGTAGTCCACATGGTTATGGGGCTGTACGCCCCTGAGCTGAGGATCTCTGGCTTTGGGATAACAGGCACAGGGTAACTCTCATAGAGATAAGGGGAAATGATCACTGAGGGAAAGAAGAGGAAAGGAAAGAAGATTAAGGTCAACATCTCTAAAAACACACACACACAATGAAAAAATATTTGCCAACATGCAGAACTTTGTAATGAAGAAGACAGGCGATCCTAGGAGATGTACATATTGCTAAAACATGTGCAAGGATGGTACTGAAGGTCTGACAGCTGCCCGAGCCGCCTGGCCTGGCCATGAGGGAAAGAAGCCTGTGGATGCCCGGACTGAGCCTGCTCAGGCACAAGCGGACATCATTTGCAAACGCAAAAAAAAAGTTGTTTCTATTTTATGGACAGGCCCTTTACATGTGTTGGGACTGAGGGTATAAGGCTTTGGGTAAATCAAACTGCTTTCCCAAGGAAAAGAATCTTATTAAACGAAAAAACAAAAAATCCACCCAAACCACCATGTAGTATGATGCCTCTCACCCTCACATATTCATTAAACGTGTATAAACAAGCCTCGGAAAAGCCAGCTTGCAAGAGCTGAATGAGGTTTCCCGAGCCAGTTCACAGTCCCAAAAGTTTTGAATTAAAACTTCCTCCCAACGATCCAGAGTCTTAACTGTCTTTTCAGACCGCGTTCGAAAGGCCAACGGTTCCGTCGGTGGCTCACGGGCAGCGGGATGGGAGTAAGAAATGCAGACTTGGATTTCCAGCCCAGCAGACGCGCACCGGGTCGGAGCCGTGCTGTCCCCCGCTTACCTGTGTGGGTGTCCAGTTCGCTGTAGTTGGGCTTTTTGGAGGCGTTGAAATGCTTCTTGACCAGGAAGGAGCGCGGCATGGTGCCGGAGGCGCTGGCGGGCGCGGATAACGGTCCGGCGGGAGGCCGCGACCGGGCCCTAGAGCATCGCGGCGCGGCGGAGCTGGCGAGGCCGGCTCAGGTGCGGCAGCGGACGGCCGGCGCCTGTGAAGTCGCCAGGCGCTTTAGCTGCCCGGCCGAGCCGGCGGGGAGGGTCCTCAGCTCCGGGCCGCGCGCGGACCAATCAGCGCCCGCGGCTCGGGTTTCAGCTCCGCCCCCGGACAGCTGAGCGCGGGGGACGCTCCGTTGTCAGACAGGAGGACTCGGGTGCAAAATGGGCTGATTCCTTCGGTGTGGACGGAGAGAAGCGGTGAAGTGTTTTTGGGGGCCGGCGTTCGGGGCTCCCCGAGGCCTGGATGGGGCTCTGGCTCGAGCACCGAGTCCCAGCCGGGCCTATATTTGGAAGCGGCGTCTGGTGCGTTTGATTTGCACGCAGACCGTATCTGCAGCCTAGGTTTTTGCTAAAGGCCGGCAGCAGCGGGAGACAAAGGCCCGCGGAGGAGCGAGCCGGGCCTCCCCGGAAGGGCCAGGAGGCCCCGGGCTCCGGGCTCCGGGCTCGGCGCAGCCACAGGCGACGCTTCCTCCGGGAAATGAAGCGATCTCCTCCTCGCGTTAGCTATAGGGGCGTGAAAGAAACGCCTGTGGCCCATGAAAGACCTGCTTATCCCAGGAACTGGGAGACAGACAGACCGCGAGATACAAAGGAGACTTGGGGGGGGGGGGGGGTGCGGGCAAACTGTCATTAGGGGCCGCGGGCGTTGGCTGACTCAGAGTTCCTAGCTTTTCGCGTGGTGCATTGGCCTTTCGTGAAAAGCGTCTTCAGATAAATCATTTCTTTTCACCATTTTTCCACTTTTACTTGGTGTCTTTTTTTTTTTAAATATAAAGTTATCAAAATCCTTCTCGGCCATCCTATGTTGCATTAAAGAAGGTACATTTATACACATATTTGGTTAGTTTCAAGAAAACCTAGTAACCAGCAAAAGAACTTTGATTTGGTATACGGTATCCGTCCTGAACATCCTCTTAAGTGGCTCATTCGAAAACTAAAATTTCAACCGTATTTTCAAGCACCTCTGTGCATGTTTACACTTTTCCTCTTACTTTATGCTCAAAGCAAAAGAGAAGACCAACTATGCCTGAGGACCACCCTATTCTTATTTCTAACTTGCTGGACAAAATAGAAAAGGAAAAGAATAGAGGCGGTGTTAAGACTTGTAAAAGGAAAGTGCATTGTCAGATCGCATAACTTCTTAATCTTGGGATGAGAACACAAGCTCGTGCACGCGCGTGTGTGTCTGTGTGTCCGCGCACGCGTGTGTTGGGAGTGGTGGGGAAGCCTTCCTGAGCTAATTTCAGTGATTCCTCTTTTTTTCCTTCCAACGGTTCCTGCTTTAAATGTCAAACAGAGAAAGGAATGCAGAGGAATTCTTGATGTTCAGGGAATTGTATTTGTAGGAGACAGAAAAATATGAGCTCACTTTTGGTTTCTGTATAGACTATAACCTGGCATATGCATCAGAGCCAGCGTTACTCTTGTGTGGGTTTGTTCAGACTTGGACACCTGTTTTTTAGAGCAGGAGTCCTTTTTAGTCTCTGCCATCATTTCCTACAAATACACACATTTTATTTGAGAAAACACATCGGCATTAATTTCCCTCCTTCATTCTAGCTACATGGCTCATTCACAATAAAGGGGACTGTCATGGCATGCTTTGATATATGTGACTGCACACAGGACCTGCTAAAATATGTATTTTTACAGCCCATTTAGAAAAGCTTAGCAGTAATTCACTGTGCTTGGAAAAAAAAGCTACTTGGTACTTGGACTAGACAGACACAACCCAGCCAAGGCCCCCTTACGGGCGGATGGGCACACCCCACAAATCAGGGTCAGATATGTTGCCCCACCCACGACGAGGGGCGGAGGGTGCTCTGGATCGTGCGTGTGGCACGCCGTCACATGGATACGCGTGCTGACTTGTCACCTGCGTGAGGTCTGCCGTGCTGTCAGAGGAGGGAGAGCCCGAGCGCTCACGGCCTGACTCAGACTAAACAGGTGCTGGGCTCCGACGCGGGGGTGGGGATAGGGGTGGGGGGGGACTTGGCTCAGGAACATGGCGGTGAAAACTCAGAGGAGAGTCCAGGGCACACTCCAGGGACAGCTGTGAGGACTCTGCGAAGACAGGACGGGCTTCCTCTTCTGCCAACCAGGGGCCCATGTGTAGGAGCTGGCTTTGGTCACAGACTGAAAGATTTTCTGAGGCCGAGGGGCAGAAGTTTTTGCTCAGGCAACGACATCAGATTTTAAATGGTTCATTTTGGAATCAAATAAAAGACAATTCATGGTTGAGAAAAAAATGAACAAAATTAACACATGTGGGTTTTGCTTGCATAGAAATCTATTCTAGGTTGATGCAAAACTGGGGTTACACGATCGGGCAGACAGGGGTGGCCTTTACCCTGGCAGATCCTGGCAGATATCCCCAGAAGAGAGCTGGGGTCCATAGGGAGTCCAGGCTCTCACCAGGTAAATGGGATGTAGGAAAACTGAAACCCTTGGTGACCTTTAATAGTAGATCTTAAGATACACTGGAGCATACTTCCAACACTCCTGTGGAAATGTGGCTTGCCCGGGACCCTGGAAGTTTCATTCCCATGATGTGACTTGATAGGACATATCCAACAGTCTCTTATTTCTTCTGTTTTCTGAAAAAGTGGGTCAAGATCACTTTGGAAAATACTGCAAATGAAAGGTCTGGGACTTTCCTCCTAGATTCTGTGGAACCAATGGGGTTTCTCCTGGACGTTAATTTTTTTTTTTTTAAATGAAGGATGCATTCTTGTACTGCTGTGTAGGAATTCACACTGGATTGATGACGTTTTGGAATACATTACAAATGTATTCACTTTGCACAGAGATTAAGGTGTATTTGGGTGTGTTAGGTGTGTGGGAAGCAGACCAAGTGACCACACATAGGACATGGAGTCCATCTGGCACTAGCAAAAATTACTGGGCCTGGGAAGAGGCAGAAAATGCTGCCTGATGCTCCCCACCGCCTCCTGACATGACCTCTTCTCTTCCCAACTTCAGTGGTGACACGATTACCCCTGGGGGATAGGCGGAGGGGTGAACTCCCTTGGATGATGTGAAGTAATAAAACGCCATTCGTTTGGCTGTGATATCTGGAGGGTATTATATTACTAATTTAAAAAGCTGTTTAGATAAGAACAAAGGTTTGTTGTAGTAACGGAAGTCTGAATGACGAAGACATGATGCCATTTTGCGGTTTTGTGCAGGTAGATTTCTGTATGAGTCTACTACTATATATTTATATTAATATTCCTAAATTTGATTTAACTCAGCCTCACATAATATAAACCATCCTCAAAAGTAATAGAAGTAAATATTTCCTTTCAGTACGTGGGCTCATCTATCTGTAAATTATGTTTAATATTTATCTAGAATTGCTTTCAGGGTGATTTGAGACAAATATTTTCCATCAAGAAAGGGGAATTTCTCAAAGTGGGCACAGATTCTGCCTGGATAGTCTGAGGTTCTTAGGAAGAATTTCTTTTTTCTGAAGCTGGAGATGGATCTCACCTACACACTCCCACCCGGAAGTGAGTTCTCAAAGAAGAGCCGACTCGGCGCATGCGCGCGTATGTACAAACCAGTGCATACCAGATGCCAAGAAGTTCTGTGCTGTTTAGAAATCCCTATTATTTCCTGTGATTTGGGGGATATAGTCACCAGGCCATTGGCTTCGTGGGTCTGTCTGGAGTCAGGCCTGGTGCTTTTAGCTCAGGGCCGTCACATGTGACTAGTACACATTTACAGTCGCTTCCAACTGAGAGGCTTGTCTAACTTGAGAAGAGCACTTTAATAATATATCTCTATCTATCTATCTATCTATCTATCTATCTATCT
>PVIR01024190.1:0-26306 GCA_004026965.1 Petromus typicus | reverse complement strand
TTGGAGATGATGTGAAGATACTGGAACCATCACACATTGCTGGTAGAGTCAAAATATGCATCACAATGGAAGACATATTAGCAATTTCTCTAAATGTTCAACATATATTTATTATATGATTAGCCATTTCACATCTAATTATACAATCAAGAGAATTAGAGACATGTCAATAAAAATTCCTGTATATGAATGTTCGTTATAGTAATATTCCTAATAGTGAAATATGGAAATAACTCAAAAGTCCACCATCTGATAAAACAGTAAACAAGTTTCAGTGTATCTGCCCAATGGATTATTAGTCATAACAAAAAGAATGGATTATAATTTATGATATGAATATAATATTTGAAACTATCATTCAAAGTGAAATAATCCAGATACAGAAGTTGGCATATTGTGTGAATCCATTTATATGAGTGTCCAGAGTAATAAAAACAGGAAATTGATTAATGGTTGTTACTATATTGGGAAAGAGAGAATAAACAGTGGTTGTCACAGTTACAGAGTCTTTTGCAGTGATAAAATGTTCTAAAACTAGATAGTGGTGACAGTTTTACTACCTAGTGGATATGTTAAAATATTTAATTTTATAACCTCTAAATCAGTTTTATAGTGTGTGAGTTATATGTTCATAAAAGTTTTAAAAAATTTTAAAATAAGTCTGAGATTTCACTCTTTGCTGTTTTATACAGAAAACTTGGCTGATGAGAAAGCAAATAATTCTAATAACTTGGTAATCAGTGATATTTATATTCTATTAGGAAAATCATTCTAATTTTAATGACTATAATTTCAATAGATTGCTTATATAAAGTATCAAAATAGTTCCTCTTTTTTTTTTTTTGCCTCTAGATGTGTTTCACTGATGGCTTTTATTGCATAAGTATGTAGGATTACATAAGTTCTACAAGTTTAACCATTTGAAACATGGCTTGTCAAAGGGACAGATAAAAGCAAAAGCTTATCTTGGTGGATCACAGGACAGAGCTAGCTACACCTCTTGTTTGGAATCTATTTCTTACACACCAATTTCTCAATAGATATGCTCTATGAGCTGAGAAACCTAATGCTACAAGTCAAGCCAAATAAAGAGAACCAGGGCAAGCACACGCTGTCCAGAGAAAGTATCAAATTCGCCCTCTCTTTTACTTTTGGCATCTTTGCATGATTATTATCTTGGGAATATAAAACTATCTATTCCAATTTCTAACAATTTTTATGAGATTGAGGACTACAAAAGCTCTTCCAAGGAAATCTGCAAAGATCTTAAAGCTCAAAGGATCTAGCACTGGGTTTAGTGACAGGAAGAGAAGTCAAGGGCTAAACGGAAGTCTCTCGTCACAGAGCAGGAAGTGGACCACAAGGTTCTCTGGTCTCTTGCCTTGAAGTTACTTTATTCCCAGCCAGAGTCAACATGAATTCACAGCATGAAAATACAAGTTTATCTGAAAGTTAGTTTGAGCCCTATCTTGATGCTATGGCTTTGGTGCAAACATATGTTTGTTTGGGGGTATCTAATCTTTTTTGGGTTTTTTTTAATTTTATTTTTTTTTTTGAAACAGGTCTCTCTTTTGTAATTCAGGCTGGCCTGAGCTCACTATGTAGGCCAAGTGAGCCTCAAACTCACAGCAATTCTGCTGTCTCTGCCTCCCAAGTGCTGAGATTATAGGCTTGAGTCACCACTCCTGGCATTGTGGTATGTGGTTACCAGAGACCGAACTTGGGACCTTGTGCTTGCAAGGCAGATGCTGGAACTACTGAGCTAAATCCCTGACCCTCTAATTTTTTTCTTAAACATTTCTGAGTGTACTATTCATTTGAAAAGTAGAATTCATGTTGCAGTTTTTCTAGAATCTTTATTACTTAATTTAAGACATTGATATTGTATCTTTTATACAGTTTTCCTTAGACAATATAAAAATAACACAATAATTAAATTTAATATATAATAATATATTATTTATTATTTATTTATTTATTCATGGTTCTGTGCAGCATAAATTATATATGTAAATCACACACATAGATACGCATGTATATGTATTCAGGATGTTACTATCAATCTAAAATGTACTATTTTATTCAATGAGAGTGTTTAGTAGTGCTTTTTGATGTGAAAATGAGCTGAAAATATGTTGAAAGTGTTCTATGGAATATAAAATTTCCTTTAAGTTCAGAGAGCTGATTTAAGTCCAATCACTGTGAAAGCTGTGTGTATTGATTTCTTCATGGTCAAATGTTTAATCAATGCCTGGCTTTCCCATTGGATTTTCCATGAGATTCCTAACAATGCCTGTTAGGGAGCCAATGGAACAGCATTTGCCAAAATGTTAGGTTAACCTTGCTTATTTCAATGGTTAGGTCAACAGTGAACCTAACTATTGAATTTGATTCAGTTCTTGTCTGATTTGATTTGTGACCAGAATCATGGAAAGAATTAAGTTTATCAATTAAGGCTCCATTTACTAGAATTTAAGGTTGAAAGAGGTTAAGTCCTAAACTCACACTTCCAGAGTTTTTACTACTGTGATCTTAAAGGTCTTGAAAGCTGAAATTAGCAGGTGATCAGGCAGAATGAGGCAGAGATAGAAGAGTGTTAGTTAGCATAGTGTTTGAGAGAAAGGAAAACTGAGGGATCCATGGAATGAAAGGGCTCAGGACCACTGACAGAAACCCAGAATGAATCTTATGCAGTGCTGGTGATGAATAAATGAGAGCTGAGAAATCAAGGTAAAGAATAAAAATATAACTGGGAGGTAAGTTTGGTGAAGGCTATGTCAGAATCTAGGACTGGAACTCCCGGGTACATAAAACCAGGGAAAATGCTGAGAAGACAGCACACATGAGTGCAGAGTCCACTGATGGTCCTAGCTGAGATCCAGCCCAACTTTCTGGGGATATTTAAGGACCAGGAGATTGAATGGGAAAATTGAAGCTGTCATCACTACTACTACCATCACCACCATCATCATGAACTTGCTTTTATTTACTGATAATTTATTTGTGTTAAAGAAACTGAGAACTTGTGCAAGTTGTTTAACCTTCTCAAAATCTCTGTGCTTTACATTTTATTGTTTTATTTTTCATAATAAAAAATAAAACCATTAACACTAAGAGAAGAGCCATAGGTAGTAAAAGATGAATGCAGCATTCAAGCCTGCTCCTGCTGTCTTTGTTCTTAATAAGGAGACACATTACTGGGTAGCCACTCAACTCAATGCTGTGTGGGAAGATAAAATGTAATGGAAATGTCAAGCCTAGCTGACTTCTTGTTGCAGGCAGTTAGAGGCTGTGGTTTACAGATGAAGAGGGAGGAGCAAGTATGGAAGAAATTAGCAACCTATAAGGAAAATACAGGTCTTTTCTTTCTGATCAGATACCAGACCCGGTATAAAGTATTGCTTTATACTGGTATTATGGTTCTGTGCATGTGTGTGGGCAGAGAATAACCTATGTCACATATTTCTTCATCTCTTAACCTCAAAGAAAACTCATGCTGTTCTCACAGGTTCCCAGATCCAACTCTAAATATTCTGTTATTTGACTTCTAAACTCAAATCCATACTGAACAGAAACCACCAATACTAAACCTTCCTTGACTCCATGATCTGCAGGCAGAGACAGTTCTTTTTCTTTGGGGCATTACAACTTTTCCCCTGTGTATATGAAAGCAATGACTATATATTTTTATGCTGTATTGTTCTACATAATCTCCTTCTCTATCATTGTTGGGATTGCAAGATATGTAAGGGTAGAAATTCTGTCCTATTCCTTTATTTCCCCTTCAATACCTATTCCTTAGCACAAGGACACACAGTCATTAAAATTTATTCGATTGAATTTCATATACAACTAATTCAAATGACAAGATACTGAGTAATTTGCTTAAGTTACACGTAGATTCCTGGCAAGGGTCAGAAAAAATTTCTTCTCCTCCTAATTGATTATAGAGACCTCACTTGAAGAGTATTTGTCTCTCTGTGTCCTGATCATTTGAAAGGTGGATGGGGTGGTGGTTGTTTTCTTTCCACTACCATCCTCTGTGCATAGATATTATCATTCTCATGTTGTTGGTCTTCATTTTTTTTTTCCTGCTATATTTGCATCTATGAGACTAGAATGGAACTTTTAAAATTTACTTAGCCTAGCAATAAGCATAGAACTATTTTACTGCCTTTTGTCTTTGACAAAAGAGATGAGGAATACTAATTTAGGAAAAGTAAATTGATTTCCTTATCATCTTATAGTAAACTAGTGACAAAAATTTGAATCAGAATCTAGCTTGAGATATAATAGCATTTAACTATCTCTGAATAGTTACTCGAAGAGCTTAAAACAAATGTATCCTCAATAGAAGTCCTTTATAAAGCCTGATCACAAACAAGTCAAAGGACCTAACTGGGTGTATAGAATTGTGAATATATTTTTATGAGGTTGGAGAGAGATGTAGAAATCATTCCATATTAGCCCTTTAGATGGAGAGTGATGAGACTGGAAGGAATTTCAGTTGAAGATTATTGACATTTTAATTTGTATTTGTATGGTTTCACACACACGTGGATCTAAAAAAATTAAATTCTGACTGAATTTGACATTTGAATGTGTTATTTTCATTCAGGCTCATCTATTCAGCTCCTTCACTCCAAGACACAGAGACAATTCGGACTACTCCAAGTAAAGGGAAACGGTTGAAAACATTGATAAAGAAGCCAAGAAACCATGAAGGGTTCTGAGGGAGCAGAATAATCCTGGCTCCATGGAAACATATGAATTAAAGAATATGCAGATATCACACGAACCATGGGATATCCATTATTAAAAGCCAGCACCTGTACCCATTTTTATCTTAATACCAAGCAACAATTTCTTCTGTTTTACCAATTATTTCCTGAGAGGGAGAAGGGATTAGAATTTTTCCATATAATATTTTGGGGGAGGGGGTATCATACTTTGTAAAAACTCATCCTTCCTTTTAGCCTAGTATTGTCCCCAAGGTATCTATTTATCTGATGCCGAGGTGCCCTAAGTCATATGGCAAGAAAGGCAAAGATGAATAGCTCTGACTTTTGGTCAAACCAGTGAGTGTTAATTTTTCTTGTCTGTCTGATCTCTTGCATAAGAGAATATTTTTATAAATGTGCCTTGCTTGTTATTTCTGGCCCTGGAGCCATTTCTTGGCTGTAGTACCTTTTTGCTTAAATCTTATTACATTTGAGTAAAGTTGCTTATATATAAGCTTATTGTCATTGCTAAACTACAAGGTTTTAAAGAACAGAATTGGATTGCTTATCATGGTGCCCTAGGCCTCCAGTATGGCCCCAATTCATACAAGATCCTCTCAAGTATCTACTGAAAAACTGGGTGGCCTACAGGATAACTGGGACACTCTGAATTTGTTAAAACATAGTGTGATTCAATTTTATGAAGCCTGCATTTCTTTTTCTGTGGATCTGTACTTGTCTGTGGATCTGTACTTTGTTTAAAATTTTTTCAAAGCAATCAAGGGCCTATCAATTCTGTAGGCTACTGAGATGACTCTGAAAATCTTGGAAAACTGTTTTGAAATGCTGGCTGTGGCTAATCAGGTGGGACTGGGTAAGCCAGAGGGAGGTGAGAGGCAGAGTAACTGGTTGGGGTTGGTTGTGTAATGTGAAAGGCAACCCACCCATTTGAAAATGTAATGCAAAAAAAGAGGTGGTGCAGATCATATCTACTTCTATCTCTGATCTAGAAAGCTCAGAAACAACTGTCAAAGCCTGCGTGAGATACATTCATATTCGCGTGTGATACAGATCTTAAGGGGGTGATACCCACACAATCACAGCTTTGTTCCAAGCTGCACAATGGGCTTGCCATAGCCCTGGGCTCTCATGCTTGTTCTGACGGCTCTGCAGGCACTGGAGATATTTGAGAAGACATTTTTTTTCTCTACATACTTTTCAGGATGCTTCAAAATGCCACCTATCGAAGTTTAGTTTCTTCCCACGGTACCTAGCCTGGGAAAGTATTATTTAGGGTGCACATGGGTGGGAAGTATGATGTCATGTAAAGTCATAGACTACCTAAAGGTCAGTGCTCCCTTTCTGCCCTCAAGCCCTTACTGTCCTGGACCAGTCAATCTGCCTCTTAGTGAACACGTCAATGGCATGAAAGAGCACAGAGCCTACATCTGTTCTGCAGGGTCACATAAAGGCAATTCACAGTAGCTTAAGCCAATGACATTTCAGGAAGTATTTAATTCTACAAATTTTTCTCAGAGTCTTTTTATCCCACATGGCTTATATTACAGATGGAAGAGAAAAGAAAATGGGGTAAAGGTAAAAAGAGATGATTATTTTTAAAGATTGCGCACAATTCCTGCCAAGTTCTGGTGAACAGAGACAACAACATGGGTATTTTAAAAGAAAAATTCTTGACCTCTCTTGTCTCAGCATTTTAGAAAAATAAGCAAAAGAATTATACTTATCTACTGTTATTTCTCAATAGTTTTGAGGTTAAGAAGATAAACTTTAGTGTCATAAAAACCTGGGTTTGAATCAAAACTTTAATACTTACTAGCTGTGGGGCCTTGGCTGTTATTTCTCTAAGAGCCTGAATTTCCTTACATTTAACAGGGATAATCAAATCTCTCTGTGTGTTTCTTGTAGGGATTAAATGCATTGAAGTTAGACAGAAAGGACAATATATGACATGGCAATTGTTCAATAAACAGCAGTTTGTAATATAATTCCATTTGAAAAATATCGACTTCCCTAGGGCTTGCCTGCTTTCTTTCTTATGAAGATCTGGTTTTTATAGCACGTTTTATTTCTGGGAACCTTCTGCGAAACATTCAGCCAGGGTTTGCTCCTCAGCAAATACTGGACACCAACTTTGGCAAGGAAACTAAGGAAATAGCAAAGTGTATTGACACATTGCTTTTGAACCTCATCACGGCCAGTGCCAGGGCCTCATTGTAAAATGTGAATCTGCCCACTCTCTTTCCTCCAGTTTTGTTTGGGTGATTTAACAGCTACACCCACAGATATTTTTCATGCTTGGAACTACATGTTACCACACGTCCTGTGTACATCAATAAGGACCCTCTTGCCATTTGAGTTTGTCTTAAGTGTTTACTGCCATTGGTGTTATATATCTTTATTCACCAGCTTTTGGAAGTTCTGGTCACTGTATCTTAGTTTCCCAAATGTGAAATGTAATTGTTCAGGTTTAAGCACTAAATTCCAGTCATTTCAAATCTTGAATTAATTAATTATCTCCCAGTCCATAAATTATCTAGTATTTAATACCAATGATTTTAGTTGTAATGTGATGTATTATGATAACAAAATCTTTATTGCTATAGACATATATGGTGCATTAGAGTGAACACAGATGCTGAAGAGACAGTTACATGTTCTAATCCCAGCACCAATGTGAACTAAAACAATTTATTTAACTCTTTGGTACTTTGGCTTCCCTCTTCTCATGGAACATTGAATGAATTTGATAAGTTCACATGAAAAGCACCAACAGGAGTTAAGGAAATAAGGTGCACAGTCAAGAGGTTTTAGTTGCTGTTATTATCTTTATGTGTGTTATCTAGGTTGCGCGTTCCTCTCCAGAAATACATTAACCAAACTGCAGTCACTATCTTCACTGTATTTAGTTATAGAAGCTCAGGGGCATGATGGCTCCATGGACTCCTCTATTTACAAGTCAGACTAGAATCTGTGGAACTGGAGAAAGAAGGATCTTCTTATTCAGAACTTACATTTGCTGGATACAAAGCAAAACAGGAGGCTGAAAGTTATGGAAATATTGTAAAATAAAGACCACAGAAGTCACAAAAATAACCTGGGAGATGATATATAAAATTGATGTGCAGAAAGTAATGGAATGGAGGGAGTGGAGAGTATTGCAATGGTGAGTCAGAGGCTGACCACCGAACCTGGTCCTGGAGAATTCTTACTGTCATGAATGTGTTGGCTACTCTGAAGTGACAAGGGCAGAGCAATCAAGTTGACCCAACAGTTCTTGCCTTCTTTAAGTTATATTTGACAATTTCCTTATTCACCAAGTGGAATGTCATAAGGTGTTCTATGTACTCCATAGACAGAAAGCAGTGTCCCATTTCAGTTCCAATGGCAATGTGTCAGGTTTCAAGCTCCTCATGGAATCTAGACTCAAAGTTTTCCCCCACAATAGCTTAATGGTTGTGAATATAGAGAACTTTAAATCATGCTCATTGTCTTATTCCAGTTGGATTCTTGTAACAAAATGCCAAACACTGGATAGCTTATGAACAACAGAAAATTACTTCTCACAGTTCAGAAGACCAGGAAGCCCCAGATCAAGGTAACTGCCACTTGGTGAGTTTCTACTTCCTGGTTCATAATAGACTCCTTCTTGTCATCCTCAGAGGATGAGAGCAGTCATGCTCTTTAGTCTCTTTCACAAGGACACTAATCTCAGTTATAGTATCATAGGTCTTGTGTCTTAACACAATTACCTAGAGGGGTAGACTGTCGGAATATGAGTTTTGAGAGGCCAAAAAATTCAGAATGTAGACATCTCCATTGCTTGGAGAATAATAAGTAGCTAATGATTCTTAAACATAACAGATTTCAGAAATGGAAAAATTCATATTCTGTACATATTGCAATAATTAAATGTATACTATAATCTGAGTTTTATAACTTCCAACTCACTGGTCTCCTGGATCATCCTCAAAATGTTAGGTATTACTGTATCTTTAATATGTGATCAAAATAATATAATCTGGCTTAATTTAAGATCATTTTAAGAAACTGGGGTGAAAAATGAAATCAGTGAGATCAGTTAGAAGTCTGCAGAGCAACATAAATCTAGATGGTATGAGTTAGACTCACGTGCAAAGGATAGCTATGCTGAGAAATTATTGGACCTTAGATATACTTTGAATATAGTATATACTTAGATATACTTAGTATATACTTAGATATACTTTGATATCTATACTTTGATATCATATTTGATATTTGATATTTGAGATATCTTTGAGATATTTGAGATATTATTATTTGAGATATTATTGATATTATTTGAGATATTATTGATATTATTATTATTATTGATATTATTATTATTTGAGATATTATTATTTGATATTTGAGATATCTTTGATATCTATACTTAGATATACTTTGAAAGTACATTAGTACATTCTTTGACAGAAGAGATGTGGAGAAAGAGAAATAGTAAGAAATCAAGTTGGCTTCAATAAGTAAAAAGATGAAAACTGCTACAACTCAAATGGGAAAGGTTGCAATGCAAATAAGCTGAGGGATGTAGAACAGAAAGCCAGGATGCGACTTGAGTTTGAGATGTTTATCGACTGACTCTTCAAGTAGCCACATCAAGTCAGCAGAGTAGAATCTTGAGCAATAATTTTAAAATTTTCACTTTTTGGTACATAGATTTTTTTAAAAGATGTAGGAGTATAAAAAATCTTTCTGGGGGTGAGCACATAGAAAAGAGAAAAAAAACCAAGGAGAGAGCCTTGAGTCACAGCTCTCAGAAATTGGGTGGTTTGAGAATTCAGAAAAGAAGAATGTGAAAAATGTGGTTAGTGGTGGAAATAGAAGAGGTGCTTAGGGCCTGGAAACTCAGTACAGAGAAGTACATCAGAGAGAAAAGATAGATCATCTGCGTGAAAATACTAATTTGGCTAAGAATGAAGAATGAAAGATGACCATTTCACTTCACAATACCTAGTTCACTGGGATCAAAAGGGAAACTTTGGATAAAGTGGAAGCATATAGAACTGTTTGGGGGAACAAGGATCTGACTGGAATAGATTTAAGACCAAGTGTGATATTTGGAGGCACCAAAGGGGAAATATGTAATGTAAATAAATGGATATATGTCTCCAAAGGTGGGGAAGGTGCATGTAAGAGCAGGATTTAGAAATGAATCCTCTGGCCAGTTCATTATGGTGTATTGTTGTGAGGCTTTTTTAGATTGGATTTGTGGATTTTTCCTCTTCTGACTTCCACCACAGGAGTCACCATTTTAATTATTTATTACATCACTATTCTATCCTGAGAGGAGACGTGCCATGTAGGTGGAATTTGTGTGTGTGACTGTGAAACTGAGCTTATAGGAAGTTCACTCTTAGGTCTCCTCTGAATAAGTTGGGGGGTAAAAATCAGTTTTTCAGAAACTAGAGTCTGTGGTGGACATCAACATCAAGGCTGAGAGATTGGTCTGACACCAATGAGACTAGCATTAGGGACAGGACATTGAAGTCAGCTCAATGAAGCACCAAGATAATATAAGCTTGGCAGGTTGTTGAGTCTGTTAGTTCACAAGAAATTTGAGAAAAAATAGACAACTGAACTATTGCTAGGTGTGCCTCTGAAAAATGAGTTCGGGGCTGTATGCACAGACCAAGAGGTGTATGGAAGCCAGCTGCAGTTGGGATGAAGGACTGGACTGCTTCTTCAGCTCTGTGGTATGTGAACCTCATGGTCCATGATGGGACGTTTGATAATTGCAGGATTAAAGCTACCCTTTGCTTATTAAGTGGTTTTCAATTTATGAGAGTGTTGCCTCTCATGTTTATAAGAATCAATTTTTCTCCTATTGGTTCCAGATTGACCTACTTAGAAATTTTGCATTTGATATATGTTCTGTGCACATTTCTGATCAGACTCTTTGATATGAGGAAAAAAGAATGTGGGGCAGTTGGTGAAAACCTGGGCACTTGGGCTGGTAATCTGATGCCTTGGAGCCTCCTTGGATGTGGGCAAAAACCCTCAGCCAGCTGTTGTCTTAACAGCTATCAGGGTGTGCCACAGTGATTCTTAGGATTTTATTTTATTTCTTAACATTTCCTCATAGAGATTAAATGTTGTTTGTCAAGTTTCTAGCTGAGGAAATTTTTCTCTGAGACTGAAAGGAAACTTTTGTATCTTACACACGCAACTACATGGTCAAGTTAATGCTCCCAGCTGGGTCCTTTGTCACTAACTCATCCTGAAAAATTACATTTGTAATCCAAATTTAGTGTTCAATACTCATTTATTTTAAAGATTCACAGTAACTACTATGTAAAAATACTAAATGAACTTCAAATTTTGTTTAAAAGCTTCAATTTTCTACTTCCATATCTAGGGTTTTACTGATTTAGTCAACAAATTTTGAAATATTGAAACTCCTAAATCCTAATAGTTCTTTACATTGTATACAACATAATGTATCATATGGTTTTAAATACATATTTTATACCTATAAATATGTATATTATTACCCAACTTCATTACCACAAGTAGCTCTTCAATGAATAACACTGTAAATGTATCCTTTCATTTCTAGGTAGTCTATGTTTGATTGCTATTCATTCTTTCTTAAAAATAATTTTTACAGTCTTCTTACCTTGACTAGTCTTTTTAGTCTTGTTGGCCGCATAGACTAATCCCAAATACAAATAATATTCAACTACCTAAGCATGAACTACCATTAAATTTTGCAGAACAATCTCACTACACAATGTACATCCAGGACATATGATCTAGTGTGCTTAATTCTACCTTTTTGTTCTCATGCTGTATCTTAAATATCATTTTTAATTGTATTGATGGCTTAACTAGGTGTCTTCTCTTATTCCTCCTACAACTTTGGGAAAATCCATTCTATTAAATCTGATACAGCATGTCTATCTCTGAGGGAAAAATTATATAAAAATGTTTGAAGGTCTTAAAAAATAATGTTTTTAGAAACAAACCCTGGTTAAACATCAATATGATTATCATTTTGATGAGCTAATATTTTAAATATTCCATTTACCATTTTTTATGTTGCTGTCCTACTTTGAGTTTAATTCTTGCATTTAAATTTTATATCCCAGGAGACTAAAAGTAGCTGGATTGAAAACCTGGCAGAGGTGGTCATTACTAAGTTGTACTCTCATTATACAACTGCTTCACTTCTCAGTGAAGAAATATATGAACCCCAATGGGCTCAACTATTCATCACATTCTGTCAGTAGCCAATATGCATGTCAGTAATTTTGTTTCTGCTGCTCATTTAAAGATTCCTTGGGTTAGCCGAGTGATGAGTTATTAAGGGTAGAAATCTTGTAGGAACAATGTTGAACAGCCACTATTCCCTTTTTACACATTAGAAAGATCTTTAAAATCAGTAACAGCACTTGGGTCATCTGCCATTGAAAACATGATTTCTAGAATGAAGGTGAAATGGAGGCCAAGAAAAGATACAGGAACAACTACATGATGACTTTCCTTATCCTTTGCCCCATGAGGGTGTGCCCTGAAAAGTATCATTTGGCTCAAATACCAAGTAATTGTCTCATTTGCAAAGTTTCTGTTAAGTGTAAGCAAAGAGTGCACAGATCACACATGCTTCTCCTCAGTGGTGATGTCAGTCCCAAATACTAAGGACTGTGGCAGAGGACAAAAGTAAGCCCCAGAACATCCCACATTGACAATCTCATTGCCACTATGTCTCTCTGTGAGTCCTTGAGAGTCCTTGCTTTTTGGCCTTTTAATTTGTCCTAAATTTCTGGGGAAAATAAAGCCAAAAAGTTATTAAAGGAATTATTTGGTTTTTCAAGAAAAAACATTCACAAGAAATACAGAATTGTAACAAAAAAGTAAGGAAACAAATTTTATGTATATGGGGGGGTGGTAGGGTGGGTAGGGCTATGGGAAAAAATGAGAATTAAGTTGTGTCTGATAGTGGTACAAATCCCCATTATGGAGTGCAATCATGATGTGTATATTTAATGTACCAATAAAGATTAAAATTTAAAATAAAATAAAATAAATACAGAATTGATGCTTAAGGGAAGTTGCCTTGCTCCATCTAAGTGCAATTTTTAACCTAATTTTATTAATCCTTATGGATCAGGTACTGTACCAGAGACTTCCATCCTTAGAAAGAAAACAAGCATACAATTTGATGTGCTAATGAAACCTTTTAGACCATTCCCTAACACACTTTTTAGGAAGAGGGAGCCTTGTGCCTGTTTGATCACTGAAATGAAAAACAATATTGGATGAAGCTTTGAGGAAGTTTATTAAACAGATCACATGCCTGGGAGGTAGCTCAGTGGTGCTGAACCTCTCAGGCAAGCACCAGGTACTGAGTTTGATTCTAGGTACCAAACAAAGGGAAGGTGATCACAGAAAACCAGGGCAGGCTTTTTCCCACATACCCTTTGTGATTCATTCTTGTGGTCTGGTAAGTGGATGTCAAGGACAAAGCTCACACAGCTATTTTAGACTATGGGTGAAATTGGGAAATCGCATGTGGAACATGGTGAGACAGAATAGTAGGTGGGGCTGTGTCTCTGAGAACCTCAGAATTGCTAATCTGCTGTGGAATGTCTAGTTCCAGTGGAAAGAGAAATAAACCCATACTGTGTACGTGCTATTTTTACTTTTCTTTTATGTACATATTTTATGGTTTTTAAAAAATAAAATTCTATAGTAACACCACAATAGTCAAGTGATGGAGGTATATTCACTGACTTCAGGAGATTCTACAGTTTTCCCTATAACTCTTCATAAATGGAACCTTCTCTGTTAAATTATTTTCTATTGCTTATCACCAAATGTGGAAGAAAGACAGCTTTTGTAGTTGAAGTTTGAATTTGTGACTAATTTTTGGAGACCATGATACATTGTATTTTGATCACTTTTGAACTACCTACGACAACCAAAGACAGTAACTACTCTCTCCAGTAGCCTTTTCACATTTCTCTTATCTAATTTTCATGTGAAATTCTGTTCAATAATTCATCTGCAACCAGGAACTGTTTATTATTCGCATTTTCCACAGACTACGTCATCAACCATTAATGAAATGAATATTTCCCCACTTCCTAGAAATTATAGAAATGAAGAGATGGGTTTCATGACTGTGAGGATGGGATAATGGTGCACACTCACTCAGCCATTAGAGGCACAGCATCCCTTGTATCCTCTGGCTGTTTTGCAGATGGAAGCATATCAGACCCTGAGGGAACCGCCTGTCACCAGTGAGTAGTACGGGGAAGACGAGATGGATCCCTGCTGGATGCACTGTGAACATCTGGAGATACCGCAGGGCAATTGCCTCAGCATTTCTTATCTCTAGTAGTGTGTTATTTCTGTTAATTTTAACAAATCCTGCTTCTGTTTGCATTTTCTTTACCTTAGTTAAAACTACTTTCCACAGGATTTGCCATGGGGAATAAAAACAAAACCGAAGCCAGAACTGAACTTTCTAGCACCTCTAACCTAAGAAAGAAATGAAATTACTTTCTTTTCTAGAAGTGATTGATAGACTGTTTCTTTTGCTGCATGTTGATGGCATGTAAACCACTCACGAATGTTGACGGGTGTGTGTATATGTGCGCATTTGACCTTTGACTTTCCATTTCCATCTGAAGGTGACTTTCAGTTTTCTCTTCTGTATGTACCTTACTTTTATTCTGTTTTTGTATCTAGATGTGTTTCATTTTGTGAATTTTAGAATATTTTAATGTACTCATTATTATTTGTAAATCCTCTCTTCTAAACTCTTTTTTATCTGTTTGTATTAACTAAATAGCTCTCTAATTTTATCCTCTTTTAACCTATACCTTTCCTGTCAGTCTGTTTGGTTCTATCTTGTGACTCTCAAGTCATAGAAATGAGACATAATATATTTCATTTTGTATTTTTTTCTATACAAAATAGATTTTTTAAAGTTCCTTTCTAAATACTTTGTTTCTTGTCCCTCTCCAAATTTTAACTAAATAACATACAAAAATACAAAAGAGATAGCATCCTGGAAAAACTACATGAGTTATTATTATCAGGGATAAAAACCAACTGAGTCATTCCTGTAATATATAAGCATATGAAGTCAGCTTCAAAATATGTGATTTTCTTTTTAGTGGAACTCTAAGTTCGTTCAAGGTCAAAGAAAGTGACAGCAACAGAAGGCCATGGACTTGGCTGCAGAATGGCTTTGTCAATAGCTCCTCTTGGGTTAGCTTGAGCTACTATTTGTTTCATGTAAACTATATCATATCTTATTTGCCAAATACATTTTGCAGATTTGTTGCACAATAGTCCCGAAAATGGGCATACATATTTGCTATTAAAACAGTGCATTTATCTATCCACTTGTAGTTGCTAAGAAGCAAGAGAAACTGATAAGTAGACAATGATTTATCGTTAGTTGTTTTAAAAAAAAGGGGGGGGCTACTAAATTTCTGCCCTCCATTATCCCTCCAGCAAGAACATAGCATAGCCCAGGTTCTTAGAACAAGAATTTTATTAAAGGCTTGTTAGTGAAGGAGATATAAGATATGATTACTTGGCTTAGATTATATACATGTCAGTCTTAGGATCAATCAATCTAGACTTTCATTATAAGTCAATCTAGGTAGGCCTACATTAGTCAAAATATAAGAGTAATTAAGAAAAGACAAGAACATGAAAAAAGGTTTATATGGGCAAAAAGATTAAAAATTAATGAAAACTACATTTATAGGAAGAAATTATTAATATAAATATAATTATTATCCTCAAATATTTTTGTGCAGTTAAGAAAGGTATCAGGCCTACTAAAAATAATAAAAGCAATAACAACAGATAGATACTTCTGAAAAGAAAGGTGTTAGAATATACAAAACAATCCTACAGACACAACCATTGACATAAAAGATGTAATATAGGAATCAAATATCAGAATATACACAGCTAACTTGTAAATTGGTAAATATAGTAGATGGAAGAAATTATTTTACAATGTAACACAAAGGTCAAAGAGAAAATTCAAAGGAAATGGTAGGAGACACAGAAAATGCTAGTTTCACTGTGAAACTAAAATAATTGCAGAAGTGATAGAATGAAAGGAATACTTGAAACAGCCTTTAGCTGAAGACAAACATGGTACTATTTAAAGAAAGCTGAGGTTGTCAATAAAGAAAACATAAAGACAATACAGAGATTTTCCCTGATGAAATTGTATAAGGTCATTAATAGAGAATCCTAATCTTTTGGAGAACAAAATTCTGGTAAAGAATAATCTTTAGGCTTGAATCAGACTTTCCATTAGCCCCAAAAATCCTGGAGGAAAAGAAAGGAATGAAGATATTGGGAAAATGCAAATTGGAATTGGAATTTCTTCTTACATTAAGTGAAATTATCATTTAAGAAGTAGAGCTGTTCAACTATAGCAGGACTCAAGAATTTGAGTGAATGCAAATTTTAAATGAATTACTGAGAATTTACAAAATGTGTAACACAAATTTCAAATTATTTTCCAAAGAATAAGAATGAGATTGGTGAGACCAGAAAGAAAAGCATGCTCAGTATTTTAGTTTATTTCATCTAAAGAGTAAATATTGTAATATTTTTAGTAATGATGGGAAGCACACTGAACATATTTTTTACATTTTTCTTTTAAATTTATTGAGAAAATTTATTAAATTTATTGATACAGTGAGATCACGCTTATCTTTGGGGATCTGTATTTGTACATGATGCATCTTGTTTCTGGCTTTTTCTCCATCCCCCTTTTCTCCCTCTCTCCTCCCCATTTACAAAAACTTTATGTTCAGTTTCTCCTGGTTTTCTCATATTTTTTCCTTCCTCCACTCCATGCCCTACTTCATCTGTCCTTTTTGGACCTTTGCTTTCTATTTTACATTATCCATTTTATGTTTTGGTTCTCATTTATTCTTGAAACTTCTTATACCAGAGAAGTTATTCAGTATTTACACTTGTGTCTATTTATTCCACTGAAGAATATAGCCACAAGGTATACCCATTTAGCTATAAATGTCTCTGATTTATCATTTTTTGTGAATGAATTACAATCTATTTTATGAAAAAAAAACCCATATCTTCTTTATCTAGTCCTCAATTGATGGACATTTGGGCTCTTTCCAAGATGTAGCTGCTACAAACTGTCCCACTATAAACATACGTGCCCATATACTGCTGTGGTATGATGTTTTTATTTCTTTTGGGAAAGATATCAATAAATTAAATTGTGTTTTTAAGAGTAAAAATTAAGGAAGACAGGAGCTGTTTTCCACTTTTGGTGGGAATGTAGGCTGGCACAACCATTGTGTGGAGCTTCCTGATAAAACTAGGATTAGAGGTCCCATTTGACCTTGCTATTCCCTTGCTAGGGATATACATGAAAGAATTAAAAGATTCATATCACAGCTACATATGTGAGCCCATGATTAGAGCAGCTCAGTTTGTGATAGCTAAACCTTGGAAACAACCCAGATGTTCCTCAAATGGGGACTTGATTCAGAAAATGTGGTTTTTCTATAAAATGGAATATTACTCTGCCATAAAAATGACAAGTTTGAGTCATTCATACTCAAATGGTTGTACCTTGAGTATATATTCATAAGTGAAATAAATAGGTCATAGATGTATAAATACTGTATATTTTGTCTGATATGAGAAACTGAAAATGTAAATGAGTTCTAGAATGTATGTTAGATATTGCAAAATAGAAACTATTTAAAGGGAAATGAGGTAGGGGTAAGTCATAAGGGGAAATAAAAAATTGTGATGGTAATAAAAAGTAAACAAAGCTTATATATATAGGAACTGGGAAGTTGTAGGGTTGGTAAAGGAGTGGGAAAAAAGAGAATCAAGTCATATTATATACAGGTACAAATTCTCAATGTTGAGTGTGATCATTATATGTATATATAAAAAAAGGAAAAATTGCTAGTATTTAAAAGACAAACGAATTATATAACTCATGGATTTGGAAAAAGTAATAGAATTGACTCGGTTATATAATAGGCACTGATACTGAGGTCAGAAATAAAAGTAAAGAACCAACCACTGTTATTGTTTATTCTGTAGATCTTAACTAACAAAATAAGTTTGTAGAAAATAAATATCAGAATGAAAGAAACTTATCAACATTTGCCAATTTTTATGATTGTTAACTTAGAAAATCCTGAAAAAAAGTTGAAAACCTTTCATAAGAGAGTTCAATAGAACTTCCAAACATGTTAACAAAAGATGGTAGCTTAAGAATGAATGGACAATCATTAGGAACCAATGGAAAATATAACTTTTATCACATCTTTTCTCTGGTAGGAGAAAATAAAGATGTAAATGAGTTCTAGAATGTATGTTATATATTGTGAAACAGAAAATACTCAAAGTGAAATCAGGTGAAGGGGGAAGAATAATGAGATTATAACAAAAGAGAAAGGAAACAAAATCTATGTATATAGGGGGTGGGGTGGTAGGGTGGGTAGCACTATGGGAAAAAATGAGAATTAAGTTATGTCATATACTGGTACAAATTCTCATTGTTGAGTGCAATCATGATTTGTATATATAATCTACCAATAAAGATTTTAATTAAAAAATACAACTTTTATAATACAAATATACAAAAGAAACTTAAAGTAATTTAAATTATGTATTGAAGAATTGATAGAACTTTATTAAATAAAAGAAGCAGAAAATCCAAAATAAATGAAATAAACTTTGGTATCTGGATGTAAGAGTGAAATATAAAAATATCAATTTTAAAATTAATCTACGATTTCAATTTGGATTAAATCAATATTTTTCTAACAGTGCTTGTTTTGAAATTTAACTTATCATGCCTCTATAACTTTAGGCTTACAGGAGAGTTTACAAAAATAGTGCAGATTGTGTTTAACTCAGGTTCCTCTTAAGCAGACATCTTTAATAAGTTCAGAAGATTCAGCCAAACGAGAACTAAGATATACCATGTGCAAGTATAAATTTATAATATTGAATGTGACCACAATGTGTATCAAAATGTACCAATAAACTCAATAAATGAAAAACAAAGGAGGAAGCTACCTTAACATATCCTACTAACTCAAGGGAGGAACTCCTTCAATTTGAATGATTTTCTCTTCTAGAGTTCCATTTAGGACACTATGCTTCATTGCTATATCTCCTTACTTTCCACTAATGTATGATGCAACTTTTTTTCTACTATCTTTCATGACTTTGACACTTTGGTTAATATTGGTCAGTGATTTTTGTGGACTTTCCCAGTTTGGGACTATCTAACTTTTCTTTTAATTAGATTGTGGATTACGCTGCTTGAGAAGGACACCACAGAGGTATTTCATGTCTTTATTTTTGCTTACATTTACTAATTGGTACTCTTATGAAGGATGAATCATGGCATTTATTGATTTATTTTCATTTATATCCATATACTATGAATTAGTGAATATGTATTTTTATATTTCAATATTATCATTGTTTTGTTGCTTAAAGTCTATCATTGACCACTGTAAGTTTTCATGTTGTTCGTAACAATCAGTGCTCACTGAAGAAACAGCTTTAATATAAGGTATATAAATGTATAAGGATTTACAAGGCAGGCTTCTGATGTTCACTCTACAAAAGGTCTATCTGTCCACTGGAGATACAAAGAATCCAGTCAAAAGGCAAAGGCCTGGAGCTTCCCAAATATCCTTTGTCAATTCATATTAAGATGCCTAAGAGTCTGTGCTGGAAGCTAGGGCATAATGCCCAAGGTAAAGGTGATCTTCTTTCTTTGATTTCCTTTTATTCCATTTGTGCTACAAGCCTTTCACTTGGTACCATTCACTCCCAGGGTAGCTCTTCTGTCTTCAGTAAATCCCTTCAGCCGCAACTGGAGCTATGCTGACACAATTTAATAGGCCATTTCTTACTCAAGTTGATGCAATTGGTTGACTCTCACATTGGGTTTTATGGTCTTTTGATATGTTTTTATATTCTTTTCTTTGAGGACTTTTATATTTATTTTTTGAGGATAGGGTCTCAGTTTGTAGTTCAGGCTGGCCCTCGGCTCAACCTCAAACTCACAGTAATCCTCCTGCCTCTGCCTCTCGAGTGCTGAGATAACAAGTGTGAGCCACCAGGCCTTGGCACTGTGGTATGTGGTACTGATTGCTGGTGTGTGAGAATCTCCACATCCAGTTTTGTTATATGTAGTTGCCAGGAACTGAATCCAGGCCCTTGTGCTTGCAAGACAGATGCTGGAACCACTGAGCTAAATCCCAGCCCAAGGTCTTAAGTTTTTAGACCAGAAGATGCATTAGGTTCATTCTATTACTTCTCAAACTTTGGGCTAAATCATTTTTTCAAATAACTGATTCCTTTGACAAAAGAATGGTGTTTAGAAACCAAGATCTGCCTGCTAATGTTACGAGGATGTCATTGTTTCTAATTCCTTTTAGTAGGTAAATTAGGACATACACATCTGTGTTACACTCATTTGTTCATCTCATATATGTATGTGCACATGTGTGAATGTATACTTGTATGCATGTATTTGTATCTATCATCACCATCATCACTATCATAATCTAGACTTTTCAGCAGTATTTCTATTTCTGGACCCCTGTAACATATCTAGTACCATGGCATTCATTCTAATCTTCTTCACTTTCTTAATTACAACTACTTACTCTGGTCTCCTTAAAAGGAGAGGAGACTAATTGATTCAATGAAAATATAAAAACAGATTAGAATCAGACTCTCACCCTGATTTCAAGAGAAAAAAATTTGTTACTGCAATAGTTTGACTGTACTCTTCTCATCTTTAGTTTCATGATATTACTAGTAATACTATTTCCAAAGTTAATCATCTTCTTCTTCTCATTACCTTTAATATGATCATAACATAGATTCATCTGTTATAGTTAATAATCCAGCTTCACAGATACAAACACAAAACTTAGATGACTAATATTTTAGATATTTAGTGCATTAACAAAGACACAAATAAATGAAAACTTATCTTCAGTTTATGGATCAAAATAATATTAGAAATTCTTACTATCCAAAACAAATATCAGATATAATAAAATCATTATCAAAATTCCAGTAGCATTTACTGAAATATAAAGACAGTCTTATAATTTTAATAGGATCATAAACATCACTGAAGAGTCCACTTAATACTAAGAAAGAACAATTAACTGGGAAATATACTTTTTGATTTAAAAATTGTATTAAAACTATTTTAATCAAAACAATATGATATTGGCATAAATACAGGAAAACAGTTAAATAAAGCACAACACTGGGCCCCAGAAATATATACAAACTAATTTTTGACAGTAGACATAATGGGAGAAAACAGCTTCAAAAACAGTTCTGGTAAAACTGGATTTCTATCTATAAAATAATGAAAAGTAATTCTTTTAAAAAAATTTTTAGTCTTTATTGGTACATTTATACACAGCATGATTGCACTCCATAATGGGGATTTGTACCACTATAAGACACAACTTAATTCTCATTTTGTCCCATAGACCTACCCACCCTACCACCCCCCCATATACATAAAATTTGTTTCCTTACTAGAATTGTATGTTATATATTGTGAAATAGAAAATGCTTAATGTAAAATAGGAAGAAGGGGGAAAATGTTTGAGATTGTAACAAAAAAGTAATGAAAAGTAATTCTTATACCATCCACACAATTAACTCCAACTGTATAAATTAAGTAAACATAAGACCTTAAACCATAAAACTCATATGACAGAGCCTAAAGGAACTGCTCCTTGATATTGACCTTGACAATAATATTTTGCACATTACACCTACTGCCCAACTTACAAAACAAATATTGTGTAAATGGAATTGCATCAAATTAAAAAGCTTCTGGATTGCAAAGTAAATACTCACAAAAGTGAAAAACATCTTATAGACTGAAGAAAAAGAAATGTTCCAAGCAATATATGACAACAGGTTAATATCCTAAATGTAAAAAGATTGCTTACAATTCATTAGCAGGAAAATAATCTAGTTCACAGAGGGAAAAAGGATATAAACAGACATTTCTCCAAACAACACATAAGAATGGCTAATAGGCATAAGAAAAGGTGTTCGGTATCTTTCTTTAGGGAAAGATACATTATAAATACACAGTACACCATTTCTCACCAATTAGGATGGCTGTTTTCAGTTAGGTAAGAGGCAGAAAGAGTTAGTGAAGTTATGGGAAAAAAGGTTCATAAGAAGAAAGATTGAGATGATCATATAGAAAGTAGTGTGAAGTATTCTTATAAAATTAAAAATAGAACTATTATGTGACCTAGCAATTCCTATTCTGAATGTATGCCCAAGTGAGATGGAGCTCCACCTCATAAAAACATCCGCACTTCCTTATGCATTGCAGCATTATTCACAGTAACCAAGATGTGGAAACAGCTATGTATCTGTTGAAAGACCATTGGATGGAGATAATATGGATTATTATTGAGCCTTAAAAATGGATATTCTTCCATTTAGCATAGCATAGATCTGGAGCACATAAAGGCATAGGGAAAATATTATATGATCTCACTTATCTGTGAGGTACAGATATAAAAAGGTCAAAGGACAGAGAGAGAGAGAGAGAGAGAGAGAGAAGAAAAAAAGATAAAAGTAATGAAAACGGAGCAAGAGAAAAGAAGATGTAGGTCAAAAAGCACATAGTAACAGGTATAGAGGATAAATAACTTCAGAAGTACAATGTACAACTATAGAATTATAGTTAATAAAATTGTTCTACATTTGAAATTTCTAAGTAGATTTTAGCTCTTTTTGTCATCAGAATTAACTGAGCTGATTGCTGTGTTAATTTCAGTCTATTATTTACCTATTCTGTTGCTGCAACAAATACTTAAGGAAGATCAACAAGAAAGAAGAAAAAGCTTCTTTGGTTCATGGTTTTGGAGGTTTCAGTCCATAAAAACATGGCATTGCTTTGAGCCTGGGTAGTAGAGCTCATTATAAAAGAGACCTGTGTGCCTCGTGTCAGCTTGGAAGTAAATAGGCAAAGAAAGCAATAGGCTGAGTCCCAATATTCCCTCAAAGGCCGCCCACAGTGACCTAACTTCCTTCTCCTAAAAATTTACAGTCTTCCAGGATGAGGGACTGAAAGCTAAGCCTTTAAAACATGCGCCTTTGGGGAGGGAGCCCTCCAAACTCCAGCACCACATGCTCCTAAATAGCTAACGATGTTATAAACCTTGAACATACACAGTACAATGGAGAAATAAAAACTTATGTGTTAGATAGTTTATATTTTGTGCTTATAGGTTTCTTCAAGTGTGAGATCAGGTACTGCTGTCATATATGCTTCCAAATCCCCTTAGGAGGACAACCCTTGTCCTCAGGTACCCATGCAGGAATCCAGTGACCCAGTTTCAGTCTTTAGCTTGTTGCCATTTCTGGTGTCATCTAAAGGTTCTTGTAGCCTTTTGTGCCTGATTTCTTTAACTCAGTAAAATGTATTTATGGTTGGATTTATTTATTTCCTTGCTGAATAAGATTCTTTTTGATGAATAATCCACATTTTAAAAAATTACTAAGTAAAAGATTTGGTAGCTCAGGTGTTTAGCTCATTGGTTACGACACCTGCCTTGCAAAGCTGGAAGGCCTGGGTTCGATCCCTGGTAACCACATACAACAGTGCCGGGTGTGGTGACTCATGTCTGTAATCTCAGCACCCTTGAGTTTACAAGGCAGACGCCTAAACCATGGAGCTAAATCCCTGGCCTTAGTCTCTTTTTTGTGAACTTTTTTTTGAGATTCATGGAGAGATAGCTGACAAAAAGATGTGAACAATTTATACAGCCTAAATCTTCACATTGTCTTGCTGGCCCATTCAGACTTCACCAAATTTTCAGCTATTCCAGCTTAACTTTTCTTATCTTACCTTCTTGCTGTCTATTTCAGATGAATAAAATTGTGTATATTTTCCTCCTGCAGGGATCATCTCCCCTTAGGTGTTGGGGACCATTTACTGGGCCTTAGCTCTCTAATGGCTCAGATAAAGGACATTTCTACAAACAAAGTTCAGCTTTTTTTTTTATTACAAAGATGAAAGTAATATCCCTTTACCTCTATGCTCCTGTGGATAAGCTGGAATTACATCACTACAATTTTTGATTATCCATAATAGATGATTTCTGTGAATGGAAAACAGTATGCAAAAATGTTTAAAAAGAACCACAAGGTAAGATTTTCCTTCCAAGCATTTCATTACAAAGCCATCTGTGTTTTTAATAATATTTAACAGTATGATACAGATGATTTTAGTATAAAAGTAAGCACACTAGATCAATGGAATATAATTGATTTTCCAGAAACAATACCATAAACATGATAATTTGAGGTATGATAAAATAGATAATTCAAATCACTGGACTCAAATAATTTACTATGCAATTTATGGAACATTGATTATCCACTTTAATAAATTATGTTTTATATATCATAATACTCACAATAGATTCCAAATATACTAAAGATCTAAATATAGAGAAGCATAACAGTAAAGAAATATGGATGAAGGTGCAGATCAATGTATATGCAATCTTGGCATGGAAATACCATTTATGAGGAAAAAAATAGAACTTATATACTAGAAAGGAAAAGGTAATGTTTTATTAACTATACTTTTTTGGGGGAGAGGGTTTGAGACAGGGCCTCACTTTGTAATTCAGGCTGGCCTAATCCTACTATGTAGCTCAGGCTGGCCTTGAACTCATGGTAATCTGTCTACTTCATTCTCCCAAGGGCTAGAATTACAGGCATGTTCTTCTGTGCCCAGCTCTAATAATAATTCAATAGAAATTTCTCCATAACATAAAAAAATCTAAATAGAAATTTTTAAGTGGAGACAGCAGGAAAAAGTATATTCTATCTATAACACTACAAGTCAATAAAAATTACTAACTAGCTAAATGAAATTATTTGTAAAATGTCAGTTAACAACTGAAATAACCAATAAACAAAGGAAAACATGCTTAAGCTCCTTGTAATAAGGAAAATTTATAAAAACAATGAAAATTTGGTTCTTAGTAGAAAGAATGACAATTTTATAAGAGCTTATAAATAATTCTTCTTGATTACAGTGTCAGGAGCTGAACACTTTTCATGCTGCTGATGAAAGAGTATATTAAATTACTTTTGATCATGTTAACCCAGCAGTACCAATCACCCTCTCACCAGCTAATTTCAAAATTCTGTTGGTCAAAAGGTCCAAATCCCTTTAATCTTAAGGGTATAATTCCAGGAAATTTTTGGCCATGAAATTCAGTTGAGAGATTCAGGCAGAAGCATTAGTTTACAGTGAGTCTAGGTGACAGGTGCACAGGTTTTTACTGATTCTTACTGTCCCTCTGTCTTTTGGCTGCATCCACTTGTGATTCTAGACTCTGAGCTGGTGTGTGCTCCTCACTCATATGTTGAAGGTCTTGGCCCCTGAAATATTAGAATACAGCTATGTTGGGAGATAAGGTCTTTTTTTTTTTTTTTTAGGTTTTTTTTTTTTTTT
Organism: Petromus typicus; assembly: GCA_004026965.1. Classification (NCBI taxonomy): domain Eukaryota; kingdom Metazoa; phylum Chordata; class Mammalia; order Rodentia; family Petromuridae; genus Petromus; species Petromus typicus. The sequence continues at coordinate 992 of PVIR01024190.1, read as the reverse complement.
TTTTTTTTTTTTTTTTTTTTTTTTTTTTTTTTTTTTTTTTTTTTTTTTTTTTTTTCTGAGACAGGGTCTTGCTTTTGTAGTTGAGGCTGTCCCTGAGCTCAGCCTCAAACTCACATCACAGCAATCCTCCTGCCTCTGCCTCCTGAGTGCTGGGATTACAGGCATGAGCCACCACGCCTGGCACTGTGGTATGTGGTACTGGTTGCTGCTGGGGTGAGTCTCCACGCCCAGTAAGTTATGTGATTACCGGGGATCGAACCCGGTCTTTGTGTTTGCAAGACAGGTGATGGAACCACTGAGCTAAATCCCTGGCCTGGGAGATAAGGTCTTTAAAGAGGTAACTCACTTCAAATGAGGTTGCGCTTTTGAATATGACTGATGTCCTTAGATAAACAGGCATGAATAAGAGGAAATGTGAACAAGAACACATATAGTGAAGATAAGGTGACACAGGGAGAAGGTAGCTGTGTACCAAATAGAGAGGCCTCATCCATCTCTCCTGAACACTGAAAATAATTAACCCAGCCAATGCCTTGCTCTTTAGGTTTCAGAGCTGAGAAAAGATAAATTTCAAAGTCACTCAGTCTGTGTTGAGATTGTAACACAAAAGTAAGGAAACAAATTTTATGTATATGGGGGGTGGTATGGTGGGTAGGGCTATGGGGAAAAAAAAGAGAATTAAGTTGCATCTTATACTGGTACAAATCCCCATTATGGAGTGCAATCATGATGTGTATATTTAACGTACCAATAAAGATTAAAAAAAAAGTCACTCAGTCTGTTGTACTTTGTTACAGCAGTCACAGTAAACTCCCTCAGATAGTCCTGACATCTGCCAGGATTGTGTTGTTCATGTATACATGGCAATGCTAAATTGAAGTTTTACTACATTATTTTAAAGATGCCTTTCATTTTTTAAAATCTATCCTCGTTGTCATCAGAGGTGTGAAATGACCTCCTTGCCTTAATCTAAGTCATGAGCCACTTTTTTT